>OZJO01023513.1:0-10821 GCA_900406225.1 Acrobeloides nanus | reverse complement strand
GACAATTTTAAATTTGACGCAAGATTCGAACCCGAGACTTATAAGTGCAAATCCTGGCACAATAACCAATCAGTCATGTGAATCGTTAGCGTCTTCGTACAATATATACTTCGTTTTATTCATCTCGTTAGGCTGAGTCGAATGGCATGACTCTTGTTTCGACGAAAGCACCGAAAATAGCACACCAAAGAAGTAAGCGCGGTGAAAGAAAAATACAAGTAAATTTGTGGAGAGTGCAAGAGAAAAAGCTTCAAGCTATTTAAGGAAGTTTACAATTCAACAGTCGTTAGCCTCAATAGAGCAAGGGGTTAAGTGTCGATGCTAAAATGGAAAGCAGAAATCAATAGTGAAAGCTCAAGACAGGGCAGTCCACTCAAACTTTTTCTACTCTCCACGACAACTGTTGTTTTTAAAATTTCGAATTTTCTCCAATTTTTCCAAAAAAACCGCCATGGGGGAGGGGGTAGATTTTTATTTTTAAATTTATTCCATAGGATCCTAAAGATTTTTATGTTAGAGATGATGGAGGGGGGATGAGGCCTCAACTCCGCCGTTATTTCTGAGTTAGACTTAAAAATTGAAATTTTTCAAAAATACTTGATTCATAGGCGGTCGAGTATAAACACTCGACATCTTTTCTATTACAATTTCTGGTATAGAATCATCATCACCTGAGATACTCGATGAAGTTGAATGTATCGGATCATCTGAATACATTGGTCTAAAATTTTTTTAAACAATGATTTTTTTTCAAATTTAATCATTTTCCATGATATTTAGCGCTTTCTCATAAATCTTGCAAAATTTTGCACAATATACACTTAATTGATTACTAATGTTTACAAAATATTTTCATCTCCTGGTCATGTGTACTCATAAAGTTCTTAGACCAACAACTCCGGAATAAACGCGGAAAACATCAATTAATTATAACTAATGTTTTAAAACGGGAAAAGAAAATGTCTTGGAAAAATTGTGTTAATCGCCGCCATGTGATCTAGAAACTAAAAAACGGGATAATGATTTTCTGCACGTTTTTTAGATCTTTAAAAGTTTTGGGTTTGATATTTGTTTTATTCTTTTGGAGTTTTATATTGGGTTGATCCAAAATTACGCGGGCCGTACAAAACTTAAAGGGAGCGTAACATTTATTGCCTAATCTCGAAAAATCGAAAAAATTTTCTTCTAAAAACCGACTTTTTAGGGTAATTTCTAGGTGAAAAATCGATTGCGCGCATTCCCGAAGTGTGAAAATGCTTCCTTGACCCTGATTCAGGGAAATAGATGTGTGTATTGAAGCGAAAATCGACAAATTTTGGTTCTTGCCTCAAAATCATCTTTCTGGGGGTAATTTATGCGGAGAATCGATTGCGCGCATTCCCGAAGCTTGAAAATGCTTCCTTGACTCTGATTCAGGGAGATGAGTGTTTTCTTTTGAAGCGAAAATATGAAAATTTGGGATTTTTCTTCTAAAATCATCGTTCTCAGGGTTATTTTATGCGAGAAATCGATTCAGCGCATCTCCGAAGCGTCAAAATGCATCCTTGATCATCGTCCTTGAAAAATTATGTTTCTACCGCAACGCTCCGGAAATACGCTGAATCGATTTCTCGCATAAAATAACCCTGAGAACGATGATTTTAGAAGAAAATTCCAAAATTTTCATATTTTCACATCAATATAAAACACTCATCTCCCTGAATCAGGGTCAAGGAAGCATTTTCAAGCTTCGGGAATGCGCGCAATCGATTCCCCGCATAAATTACCCCACAAAGATGATTTTGGGGCAAGAAAACCAAAATTTTTCGATTTTCGCTTCAATACGCACACATATTTCCCTGAATCAGGGTCAAAGAAGCATTTTCACACTTCGGGAATGCGCACAATCGATTTTTCGCCTAGAAAGTACCCTAAAAAGTCGGTTTTTAGAAGAAAATCGGAAAAAATTTTCGCGTTGAAACGCAGTTCTACCCTGATTTTCAGGGTCAAACTTAATTTTTCATGCTCTGAAAATGCGTGCAATCGATTTTTCACCTAGAATTACCCTAAAAAGTCGGTTTTTAGAAGAAAATCGAATTTTTTTTTTCGATTTTTCGAGATTAGGCAATAAATGTTACGCTTCCTTTAATAATATGTAGGACTCTAGAAATCTGTTTTCGACAAATTTTTTCAGTAGTAGAAAAGAGTGTATGATGATTATAGCTTGTTTCACCCTGAGAACGATGATTTTAGAAGAAAAATTCAAAATTAATTAAAAAATCCGAAATAAATCACAAGTCTCCTGAAAAAAAGACAAAAGTGC
Organism: Acrobeloides nanus; assembly: GCA_900406225.1. Classification (NCBI taxonomy): domain Eukaryota; kingdom Metazoa; phylum Nematoda; class Chromadorea; order Rhabditida; family Cephalobidae; genus Acrobeloides; species Acrobeloides nanus. Next base: position 8,519 of record OZJO01023513.1, on the reverse strand, counting down.
GCATCGCATAGTCTACGCAAAAAATTGGGTTGTTCGGAACTTGATGTCATTTGTTGAAAAGGCATTTTTAAACATTACCATCGTTTTTCCGAGAATAGGTGGACGTTTTTTAAATTAAGAAAATTTCGATTTTTTCGCTTAGGGGACCAAAGGGTAACAGAATCGAATTTTCAAAAAGTTCTCCAAATCGGCTGATTTTTTGTACTCGGAGGTTTTCGACATGGGGGACTCGGTCTGGAAGAATTTTTTGATTTTGATTGCAGGAATCGAATCGGTTGAAGGGTCGAATCGGTCAGGAGGTCCAATCTTGAAAATTTGCATCGATCCTTTCCTGTGTCAAAATTAAAAAATTCCTTCAGATTTCATATCGAATCCGATCAATCAGAATTCAGATCGAGATCGATTCAGATCGAGTTCCCCATGTCGAAAAATCACCAAGTACAAAAAATTAGCCGATTTAGAGAAATTGTTGAAAATTCTATTTTTTTACCCCCAGGCGAAAAAATCAAATTTTNTCGAGTTCCCCATGTCGAAAAATCACCGAGTACAAAAAATTAGCCGATTTAGAGAAATTGTTGAAAATTCTATTTTTTTACCCCCAGGCGAAAAAATCAAATTTTTTTTCAAAAAATTTCTAAAAAACTGTCGATTACACCTAATATGGCATGAAAAAAACAATGGTGATATTTAAAAATGTTGAAAATACCGTTGTCAAAAAACGACATCAATTTCCGAACATTCCAATATTAACTCATTTCAATAAAATTGAACATGTTTTTCAAAAATAAACGAAGATGAACTTTTATCAAAGTTCAAAAAGTTCACCGAAATTTTAAAAAATAACAATTAAATCTTACACTATAGATTTTGTTGAGAACATCATCTTCAGCAAAGAAAAACCACAATATTGAAAAAAGGATTAATCACACCATAAATTTAAGAAATAATAAGTGCTCCTATTGCTTTTATGATCTATCTCCGGTTTAGGTTCAGCGTGCGTGCGATCGACTTTGTTAGGTACACAACTTTTCCCGACGATGATGTTCAGTGACGTAACTAGAATTTCGAAAATCTATATTTATCCGGATTCTGAATCTTGAAATTTGCATATTTCTAACCTCGATTATCCAACCCCTCGGGAGAGATCGGATAATCGAATTGACGGGAAGGGTCAGATAATCGAGGATTGACTGTATATTAGAATAAATACCAAAAAACTCATTCTGCGAAAGTAGAAGGGTTCTATTTTTTTGGCAACAATGCAAAATAAGTTTAAATTCATGCAGGATTTTCGTTTCAATATACAAAAATTCAAAAATTTAAACTTATTTTGCATTTCTGATAAGAGAAAATATTTTTTGCGCAAATTTAAATTAGCAAAGTTGTTCAGCATAAAATTCTCTGTCGATTCATGCTATTTTTACGGTTTTTCTNTCGGAGAAAATAATTTTTTGCGCAAATTTAAATTAGCAAAGTTGTTCAGCATAAAATTCTCTGTCGATTCATGCTATTTTTACGGTTTTTCTGTAAAAGTTCAAAAAAGTTTGATTATTACAACGATAACATGTACACGAATTCATATTTTCAAATGCATTTATCTCGAAGGGGAAAACGATTCAGATGATGCCGTAAAACAAAAAATGCTTCAGTTTGCATGACCTTTTCGAATATATAATATTTTCTTGGGATTGTAGCTGAGTGGCCTGGTCCTTTAAGAAACAGATCAAAAAGTGTCACAAAATTATTTTGTACTCAAGGTCATTAAACAAAGTATCTCGAATTTTACACTACAAACATCAGATCAATCAAAAATGTTTAAAGAAAGAAACAAAGTCCTTAAAACTGTTTACAATGAAATGTAACAAGAATATGATTGTTTTATTCTTAAAGGACCGGTCGGAAAAAGGTTGGCATTTTTGATATATATTCGAAAAGTTCATAAAAAATGGAGCATTTTTTGTTTTGACAGTAAACTCTGAATCGTTACCGTTGTCAAGATAATTGCTTGTGAAGTTGGCGAATTTTGAAATTTATTACAACGAAAACTTGCACCTGGGTGTTTATGCAGAAAATTGATTGGTTATAGCCGGCCTGGAACTGCCCTCGGCCCTCTCAATTTTTATTGGGTCTGGCCCGTGCGCACCTCTGTTTTCGGGTTAATTTCACGGAACCATTATGGATCCGTGAAATTATTAGTCAATTTTTGGATAAATAACATCATTTTTTGTATAAGCAAGGGCACAAAGAACTCTATGTTCAAAAATGCTAACATTCTGGTTTTCGAAATAAATCAGAAGTTTCCTGAAAAAAGACAAAGGTGCGCATCGCAGAGCCTACGCGAAATATTGGGTTGTTCGGAAATTGGTGTAGTTTTTTTGAAAAAGGCATTGTTAAACATCGTTTTGCCGAAAAAAGATGGAACCGACTTTTTTTAGAAATTAAAATAACTCATACTATAAATTTTGTTGAGAACATCATCGCCGGCGAAGAAAAACCACAATATTGAGAAAAGAATTAATCACACCTTAAATTTAAGAAATAGTAAGTGCTCTTTTTGCTTTTTTGATCTCTCTACGGTTTAGTTTCAGCATGCGATCGACACGATTTTTTCAGATGATGATGTTCATGGACACACAGTTCGAAAAAATTGAAAAATAGAGTTATAATAGACAATTATTTATGATTATCAATCGATAGAGAAAGTTGTAATGGCAAAGAATCAAAATAAAATTATGTTTCTCACAGATTTTTCTAAATTCAGTATAATGCCTCAAAAATGCGTGCAATCGATTCCCTTCCTAGAAAACCCCCTAAACAACCAGTTTTCGACTAAAATCCTAACGTTTGTTCATTTTCGCTTCAATGCTCCCACCCCTTACCATAAACTAGCTCAAATCCGCGCCTGTCGGCGCGGATTCGAACTACTGTTCCAAGTTTCAAAATTTCACTTTTCATCCTCACATACACACAAAGCATTCAAACAACACATAGACATCGCCAAAAAACATATATAACATTCACATAGCTGCTCTTACCTCTCCTCTCTCCCGCCCCACTCCATCCTCCCTCTTTTCCTCCCCTCCTTCATCTACTCTTCCAACCCAATCCCTTCCACTCCCCCCTCCCCCAATCTTCCTCTCTCTCCCCCCCCCTTTCTCTCTACTACCCTATCACATCCCCTCTATCTCTTCCTTCCTCTCTATCCCCTATCTCTCTCCTCTTATTCCCTTCCCGTCCTTTCCGCTTCATCCCCTCCCTTTCTTCTCCTCGCTCCATCTCTTCACTCTCTTTCTCCCTTCCTTCATCCCCTCTTCTTTTCTCTTCCCCGCCCCATCGTCTTCTATCCCTCTCCTCCTTCCATTGCTCCCCCTTCTATCATCCTCGTCTCATACCTCCCTCATTCTCTTCCTTTCTCCATCCCATCCCTACCACTCCTCCATCCCTCCCAGCTTGCTCTCTTCCTCCCACCCCATTTTTCCCCTTTATCTTTTCTCTCCCCTCTATCTTCTACAAGATTATACACTCTTACCCACTGCTGAAAAAAATTTCATCGAAACCGAGCGAAAAATGTCGATTTTCTATATATTTTTTGGGCGGTTGCAACTTATGTTACAACCCAACTATTTTTTAAAATAAAAGATCCAAAATTATCTTCATTTAACATTTTTAATATGACACTTTGCACTTTGATTGATGCGTTTTTCAATCTAACGACGTAAGAAATTTATTTGTTCTTAATTTGGACTAAAGCACGACCATTTCAAAACGTGTTCAAAGAAGAATAGCTGAAGTCTTTCTGCCGAATAGCTACAAAAAACGATCAGAAACTATGGAGAAAATTTAAAGTTGTTTATATTCTCAACTGTCATGGGATTTTCGCAAAATTTACCACTTTGCTATAAAATCAACACATTAGAAAGAGAATTTTCAACATTTAGGGAATACAAGTAATTTTTAAGTTTCAAAGACCGTTTACACAAATTTTTAAGAGACGATGTCTCGAAATATCGAATCAGTCTTAAACCCGGGGTGGCCATAGACAATGATAATGATTCAGAATTTACTGTAAAAACAAAAAAATGCTCCATTTTTCATAAATTTTTCGAATATATGTAAATTATGGCAAATTTCACTATTCTAAAGAATTTTCAATTTTTTACATGCGTCTTTGTTAGTAATTTTTACATTTTTTGCACTTCGGCCATTAAAAAATGACTTGGTCAGGGATGTTGGCCAGGAATTCTAATTTATTTTTATGTGCAACTCGGGGCTCCCGTAGTGAAAAAATTTCGAGCTGAAGCTCAAAAAGTGATTTTTTGAGAGGGTAAAAAATCGTTATCTATAGAAAGAAAGTCACTTTTCTCAAAAACTATAAATGCTAGGATCATGATCGAGGTATCGTTGGAAAGGGGGACAAATGGCAATGAAAACGTGCTTTAAATTGTAGAAAACGCTTCAGTAAAAAAGAAGTTATAATAAAAACAAAAAAGATGTCCAAATGACGATTTTTGAGAATATGACACATCGATATCTCCATAAGTTTAACACTCCCAAGCCGTTTAACACTCCCCTCGGAGAGGTGTATATTCTAGTGCATTTTTCGATGCTCTTTCAGATGCACGCAAAGAAAAAAATTTTAAAAATTGTTTTATCTAGTCAAAAATTCGAATTATTGAACCTCTATTACCGAAACCATCATTCTTCTTGTTAGGCTCATAGATTCTTATAGGAATTGAATTGAGAGTTCGTTGACCACTCACGTGAAAGCTGGTGATCTGCGCTACAACTTTATATAGATATCTATAGCAAGTTTTCGCTTCAATAAAAAGTTATACTCCAATCTTTGAGCATGCCTCGATTTTTCGACCGGATTTTTGGCAAAGATCAGCATTTTTGACCCGGTTACGAAGATTTTTGTCAAGGACAGTTATTGAAAATTTGTAGCCCAGACTCCCAGGAACATTTTGGTATATTGGGTTTGGTATGTTAGTACAGAAATTTTTTGAGTTAAAGCTAATGTATTCTTGAAAAATGATGATTTTTGATATTTTTAGCGTAGCAAAATCTCAAAACCTATGTTAACTTATTTCTTTTTACCAAAAAATGAGTTGTGTTACCGTTTTGGGCTAAGGCCAACAATTTCTGATCGTTTTTGAGCGAATATGTTAACGCTTTAAAAATCTACCATTTTTGCTCTGAATCTGGACCACGAGTCTGGACCCAAAAATAAAGTTTTTCAAAATTGTTCCAAAATGATCAGAAATTGTTGGCCATGAGGGAGAACGAGCACTCCGCGCTCGGAGGGGTGAAGAAGAGGGTTCTAAAAAGTGATATTTTAATCTGAAATGACAAAAATGATGAAACCGAGCGATTGAGTGTGCTGCTTCTTCTTTTGAGCAAAAAAAAGTGTCTATGATCACCATGTTTACATTATTGTCCTTTTAAGCGATTGATTGTTCTGCTTCTTTTTTTGAGCAAATCAAGTGTCTATGATCATCATGTTTGCATTATAGTCCTTTTATGCGATTGATTGTTCTGCTTCTTCTTTTGAGCAAAAAAAGTGTCTATTATCAACATGTTTACATTATTGTCCTTTCGGCCAACTCTTCACCATTCAATTTTTTTCTTTTTGCATATCAAACCAAATTTAACCCATTTTAAAATTACTAATTCTTTCAAATTTAAGACTCGGTTGGCGAAATGAAAATTTGGCGAAATGAACAAGTTGGCGAAGTGATTGGTTGGCCAAGTGCTTGATTAGCCAAGTGTTAAGTTGGCCAAGTGAGCGAATTGGCCAAATGAAAAAGTTGAGGGGCACCCTTATTTTTCAGGGCTACACTTGCGCTACGTTTCTATACACTTTCCATAGTTGGTGGACTTCAGGAAGTTTTCTGGTTAGGTTTGAAGGAGTATGCCTATACATTTTTATACCTGTGGGAATCCCCAAATTTTCACAAAAATTTGTCTATCTCAGCAAGAGAGTTCCAGAACATCCTAATTTTTGCATATGTCAAACCTTTCAACTAGCTCAACAAAACTAAGTAATAAAAAATTCAAAATTTCAGTCCGTTGGGGTCCATTCGAGCCTTTGAAGATGGTGGTGCTGAAGGAGATCAAAAATTGAAAATTCTTTAGATTAGTGAAATTTGCTATAATTTATATATATTCAAAAAATTTATGAAAAATGGAGCATTTTTTGTTTTTACAGTAAATTCTGAATCGTTATAGTTGTCGAGATAATCGCGCTTGAAGTTGGGGATTTTTGAGTTGCGATTTTGAATTTGAATTTCCCGCCATAACCCTGAAAATTGAAAATCACAGACCTTGAAGGTCCCTTGTAAGCACCTTCTAAAAGCATCACAAACAACTTTATTTCTGATCACCACCTTCCAAACCTTCACTATAATTCTCTGTGACAGCGTGACATATATACTCATGACCAAAATATTATAAGAGATTAGGGCCAGGGAAGCATTTTTGTGGCTCGGTAATGCGCAAAATTGATTCCCCGCATAGAAAAATTCCTGGAGGAGTCATTTTCTCAAAGATTCGATACAACACTCAATATTTATGGATCAACCTAATATTTGATTTTTGAAAAATGAGCATTTTTTGGAAAAAAATTTCAAGAACGGGAGGAGTAGATGCTACTGAAGTCGTGATTGTAAACATATAACTTTTTAAGGCGAAACTGACTTTTGGCCCAAAAATGACTTTTTGACAAAAACTGACAAAGTCGCATTTTTTGCCAAAAATAGTTGTTTTTTGTTGACAATTTTAGATTAAAAATGGCATTTTTAACAATGATCATTTTTTTAAATTTAAAAAAAATATAAAAAACGCCTTGCCCCCCCCCCTTTGGGATAAAATTTTCCAGATCCAGGGGGTTCTGCTCTACTGTTTTTATACTACTATTTTTTCGCAAAAACTTATTCACATTTATTATTTATCATCACTTACACCATACATGGGCAAGAAAGGGGGTACTGGGCCCCAAAATACGAATTTGTCCCTAAGGTTACTGTCGACCAAAAAAACGTCGATAGGCGAAAAAGCCGAAATACAAATTCGTATACGAATTGGAAATATGAAATCGTAGTCAAATACGAATTCGTATATATGTTTTTGACGTATTCGCCGTCAAAATACGAATTGGTCCATTAATTTTTCCCCCGATATGACGAATTAGGGGGGAGTACAGTACCCCCCTTGCCCATGTATGACTTACACTATTTACTAGTTATAATACTTAATGCCGATAATTTTTACTTGGGCAGAGACAATTTAGTTAACTTACACACACGCAAAAAGCTTTTTCTTAAGCTTTTTGCGAAAAAACTTGTTATCGGGAACAAATTAAATTTTCATACATCAAGTTCCTAAAGTTGATAGAAGCAATATTCGCTTTTACAAAATTAATGTGGGTGTAATCATTACATAGCTTTGCCTCAAACCGAATAGTAAGATGAATATATCTGATCAACCAAATATTAATACGTCTGAAGAAGTTCTTTGCGAAATAGCTGAACAATATTCGCAATCAGTATTAATAACGGTTGTCCAATATTGCCATATAACAATGTCTAGTTTAGCATTATTGGCATTAGCTTCAAATTTATCTTTACCATTTTTGTGGCATAAAAAATTAGGAGTGCATTTGAATTTGAAGGTAAATTTTGGGAATTATCATTTTTTCATTAATTTTTTAGTTAATCCTAATAAATTTATCAATTCTCTATGCGTTGCATTCAATTTCTTTTATTATTGCTCAAACATATAATCAGGTATAACGATTCTAGTAAGCTCAAACTAAACATATAGGAAAGGGGCAGATATGGTACCCTCATGGGAACAAGAATAAACAATAAAGAGACTCTCACACAAAACCTCCCTTTGAATGCATGCCAGGAATAAGGTGACAAACCATAAGACCATCTCTTCAAGTTTCTAAAATTTGCCATCTTTAAATGTATGAACCTAGAGGAAGTGAGGGCCATACTTTTATATAAGCAGAGCATTCCTCTAACATCATTATCTAGGGGAGTGTACATCAACCCTCGATTATCCGACCCCCTCGAGAGGGGTCGGATAATTGAATCGACGGGAGGGATAGGATAATCGAGGTTCGAAATATGCAAATTTCGGAAACAATCAACCCTGCGAGATAGAACCCGGATTCTGGATTTGGAATCTGAATTCCTGATTCTGGAACCGGATTCTAAATACGGATTCTGGGTTTTGAATCAGAATTCTGAATCTTGAAATTTGCGTATTTCGAACCTCGATTCAGAGAAAAAAGTTCGTTTTTTGAACCAAAAATTGCCATTTTCGATGTCTAAACGTCTTTTTAACGTGTCGAAAATGTGCGCAATGAATTTTTCGCCTAGAAATTACCCTAAAAAACGGTTTTTAGAATAAAATAAGAAAATTTTTTTTCGATTTTTCGAGAATACGCCATAAATGTTAAGCCCTCTTTAAATTTCACGAAATATGAGGTATTTTTTGTCTTTACAAATACG
>OZJO01023512.1:0-19933 GCA_900406225.1 Acrobeloides nanus | reverse complement strand
ACCGTTTTTGGGGTCGCTGAATCAATTGGCGCAAGAATTTTTTAGAAATTCCTTCAGGAAAAAATAGCAAATTTTCGTTTCAATGCCCAAAGTCAAGATTTTCAAAAACAAAAAAATATGCATAAAATGGACAAATTAGCTCGTTATTTTCCAAAAGTCAAAAATTCAAAATCATTTTCCAGAAAAAAGTTATGCCAAAATAAAATAGGTACATTTCACCTGAAACACCCTGTATATGAAAGAGTATTGCCAGTTCAAAAACAAGTTTTTAGATAAATGCTTTTTTGTCGGCAAATAAGAAAAATTACAGCATTCATTAAACTTGAATTTGTACGTGCCCAAACGTTGGAATTAAAAAGGAATGTACTTTTAGTTCAAACATCACAAAATTATAATCATGAAAATTAAAACAATTGAAACAATTCAATTTTTTATACTCATCATATTGTCAGCTTTAGCTAAAACTGTATACAAAATTGGTTTCTTTGATGCATGGCATAAATTAAACCGATAGTCAGATGCTCTTCCCTTGTAAAAGTCATGCTCCATTGATCCATAGTAGAAAAATTAAATTATTGTTTGATGTCATGATAGGGACTATCGAATACTGATGAATATCTTTTTGTGGTTAACTCGGATTTGAAAATGATGCTCTACAAAGTTGTTCATCAGCATCGGTTACATAGTTTTGAAAAAAATCCTATCGAAATTCGCTTTCTGGAAGGAGATATACATCAGTATTCGATAGGCTTTCTATCCAATACTAAAAAATAGCTATCGAATACTGATGTATATCTCCTTCCAGAAAACGAATTTCGATAGGATTTTTTTCATAACTATGCATCCAATGCAGATAAACAACTTTCTAGAACATCGTTTTCAAATCTGAGTTAACCATAAAAAGTTATAGTAAAAATAAAACCATATCAAAACACTGTTTGTATTCGAAAACATCACTGACCACCGAGGCATAAAAAACGCAATCTCTGTTGAAATTTGGTGAAAAATCGTTCCGAAACGTTCCGACGTCGGAACGTGTCAGAACTCGAAATTCGCGTGTCGGAACGCCGTTCCACATCGAAATGGCCTATTATTGATCGTTTCGGAACGAATTAGTGATGTCATTAGTGATCGAAAAACCGTTCCGAAAGCGTCGGAACGAATTAGTAGAAGCCCTTAGATAGAACAAGTGTATTAGAATTTTTTAATCGTGAAAAACTTTCAAAAACTAATTGTGGAAAATACATAATTTCAACGCCAAAAAGAGGGTATAATCAACGAGTTGGTCTCTTAACTTTTTACGTGTTGAGGAAGTTTTTAAGAAAAACATAACTTAAAATAACAGCAATTTAGCGGCGCAGTAATCGTATAAAATTTTCAATGAACGCCTTCTCATGATGAAATTACTTGTGAAGCCCATGTTTTCGTGTCAATATACAGACTTTTTCAAAAATTGGTGTTTTTCAATGTATCAAATTAATTTTAAAATGTCGATATTTGGTTATAGAAGTCAATTTTTAACGAAATTTTCGATCCTACTTACAACAAATGTTGAAATAAATGTCACCATCGTTTTCAGCATGATCAATAACGCTTAAGAGACTACATCTCGAAAGTTCGAGCCTAAGTGGCCGTAGTGTTAAACGGCTCGGCTGCCATCAATTTGCATTAATTTAGTCAGATTAACGCATGGGAAAGTTTTTAAAAGTCATTTGGAGCTAATCCGCGGAATCCCTTCAGAGAAAACCTTGTCCGAAGCTCTATACCATCGATTTTACGTTGATTTTTTGAATTTTCTAACCTGTCTAAAACACCCTAGATAATTTTTTTCGGCCAAAATTTCTATCTGGTCAATGTATTCCAATATGAGAACATTTCTAGCGTGATTTCGAAAAAATCCGAGAAAAAATTTTTTTCGACCCCTCCCACTACAGCCACTATGTAAAAAAGCTCAAAAAATCGAAGTTTCTCAGATTTTTTCGAAATCACGCTAGAAATGTTCTCCATATTGGAATACATTGACTAGATAGAAATTTTGGCCGAAAAAAATTATCTAGGGTGTTTTAGACAGGTTAGAAAATTCAAAAAATCAACGTAAAATCGATGGTATAGAGCTTCGGACAAGGTTTTCTCTGAAGGGATTCCGCGGATTGGCTCCAAATGACTTTTAAAAACTTTCCCATGCGTTAATCTGACTAAATAAATTCAACTTGGATGGCAGCCGAGCCGTTTAACACTACGTTCAAACTTTCGAGATATCGTCTCTTAAACGACATATATATGTGGAGACTCAATAAAATTAATTTATTGGAATTTTTAGAGTAACCCCCTATTATTAATTTTTTTTATTTAAAAATATCATCACCATCGTGTTCTCCATAGTCAAAACCCCCGAGTACGAAAAATTAGACAATTTGGAGAACTTTTTAAAAATTGAAATTTTGTCAACTTTTTAAGGGTGTAACCTTTAGGACTCACCTCTTAAAATTCCATTATTTTTACTCTGTTCAACAAATGTTGATATTTCAATGATTTTTGACCACTTTTATGCAATTACATTTATAAAAAAAATCCAAATTTCGGTTTTTTATACACCCTGTACATGTAAAAAGAATTTGAGATTTAACTTTTTTCGCACATTTTTTTGCATTAATAAAAGTTGCTTGAATTTCAATAAAATTGTGTTTATTGAAACGATTGGCAAAGGATCTTTAAAAAATGTGAGAAAAAGCTCAAAAATGTGCAGAAGATCCTGTGCTGTCAATTCCTTTAAAAACTGTGTGGTGCATTCGTTCCTATCGCCCCGGTAAGTTACATATATCCGGAACCTAACTTAATTTTTTGAAAAATTTCAAAATGTAATAACTTTTTGCCTTAAGGAATTTTGACATGGGATCTTGGGCATTTTTGTAGGTCGCATCGAGATCTAAAAAAATGTTCACGACCCATGCAAAATTTCTTGAGTCAAAAAAGTTATTACACTTTGAAAATTTTCAAAAAAGTAGGTTAGGTTCCGGACATAACTTACCGGTAAGGTACGTTCCGTTCTAGTGCCCAAAAATCTCGACACTATAACTTCCGCCACGAATCTCACCACGCTAACTTTCGCCATGTAACTTTCACCACGACAACTTTCGTGTCAATAAACGTATTGATTGCAAATCAGGCAACTCAATTATTCTGTCGCAGAAAGTGAAATTCCATTTCGCACAATTTTTGTAAAATTTCTTTTCTCTCTCATAAATTCGAAAATAAAATAAAATCATTTTATTATCGAAATTCGGTAGCAGAATAATTTCAGACTAATTGAGTTGCCTGATTTGCAATCAATATATATATATTGACACGAATGTGACGAAGGTTATAGTTTTTTGGCAACTTGGCAAAAGTTATAGTGCCCAAAATCTCGATTGTTTTTTAACTACCACGCTCTTATATGTTGTTCACAGATCACTTGTAAACATGTTTAAATTTTGCGAAACGATATTTTACCTAACACAATTTTGATTGACAGTTCGAACTCAGATAGAATGTAGTTTGTGTCAAACCCGAAAAACCTGCGAATATATAAGGTTTTTTCTGAAAATATTTATTCATTCATTATTACCATGTTATTGCAGCTAATTCCAATCGTTCTCCTCGCCATTCTCATTTATAATTTGTATTGGAAACGTCGAAAACTCCCACCTGGACCAGTACCACTACCGATTTTTGGCAATACTTTAGAAATTTTGTTTAACCAACCCGGTTATGATGCGTATAAAAAGTGGCACAAAAAATTTGGCCCAATTCATATTATTTGGTTGGGTGAAACGCCTGCTGTAGCCATCACCGACTTTGACTTGATCATGGAAACGATTCAAAAAGATGGAGAAACTTATGCGGGCAGGCCTAACCCGATTGCATTGAAAAACTTGACTAAAGGCAACAATTTTTTAAAAGAGATAAAGATTTGCAGCAACATCTCCGAAAAATTTTTTTGTTGAAATTAGTACATGTTTGATTTTCGCTTCAATACACACACTCTTATTTCCCTGAATCAGGGTCAAGGAAGCATTTTCAAAAATGACTTTTCTAGGGGTAATTTTATGCAAAAAATCGATTGCGCGCATTCCCGGAGCTTGGAAATGCTTTTCTGGTTCAAGGAAATATGAGTGTGTATTGAAGCGAAAATATGAAAAATTTGAATTTTTCTTCTGAAAATCATCATTACTGGGGTTATTTTATGCGAGAAATCCGAAAAACATGCTCTCGAGTCGAAAAATGCTTCCCTGATTCAAGATAAGCATGTGTAATAACACGAAATTAACAAAGAAAGATTTGAGTTAATTTCTTGGTATTACACATGCTTACCCTGATCAGGGAAGTATTTTTTCGACTCGGGAGCATATTTTCGAATTCCTCGCATAAAATAACCCTCAGGAACGATGATTTTCAGAAAAAAGATCCAAAATTTTCATATTCTCGCTTCAATACACACTCTTATTTCCCTGAATCAGGATCGAGAAGCATTTTTAAGCTTCGGGAATGCGCACAATCGATTTGTCGCATAAAATTACCCCTAGAAAAGTCATTTTTGCAAAAATTTCAAAAAAATTTTTTCGGAGATGCTGCTGCAAAGTTTACATCCTCCCTTTAAAGGACCAGTCCACTTTTGGGGAGTTGCTGCTATTTGATAGAGCACAAAATTTGGAGCATTTTTGCTTTTACGGCACTACTTAAAAATCTAACCGTAAAAAATTATGAGCGAAAAAAAAAATTGGGAAAAAAAAATTTTCAAACGAGTTTGAACATTGAAACGAAGAGCTTGTAGATCAATCAGACTGTTTATTGAAACGATGTAATAAATCATTATAAAATTCAAAATCCTTGAACATTTAGAAAAAAAATGAATACAGCATTGTTCATAACTCGGCGAAACGAATAAAATGACATCAAAAGTATCGAATTTGAAAAATGTTTCGGGTTATTGAAACGAAAACCATGAATCAGAGATTTCGTTTCAATAACCCAAAAAATTGTTCAAATTCGATAATTTTGGTGTCATTTTGTTCGTCTCACCGAGTTATAAACAATGCTGTATTTATTTTTTCCTAAATGTTTAAGGTTTTTGAATTTTATGATTTATTAAATCATTTCAGTAAACAATCTGATTGATCCACAAGCTCTTCGCTTCAATGTTTAAACTCGTTTGCAAATTTTTTTAGTTCGCCCATAACTTTTTATGGTTAGATTTTCACGTAGTGCCGTAAAAGCAAAAAATGTTCCAAATTTTATGCTCTATAAGATGGCATCAACCCCCCAAAAGTAGACTAGTCCTTTAAAGCTTTTGTTTTTTATATTAAAATTTAGGCGGTAATTATGGCGTGGTGAATACCCAAGGCGAGTTTTGGAGAGATCAACGGAGATTTACTTTACATGTGCTCCGAAATTTTGGACTGGGAAAGAATTTGATGCAAGAAAAATTTTTGTTGAAAATCTTTTTTCCTTTTAGGTTCTAGCTGAGGTATCAGCTTTGATTGAAAAACTTCATATTGATCTAAAGAAAGGTGCTAAAGAGCACGATTTAGCCACATATATTGATATTGGTGTTGGCTCGATTATTAACAACATCTTATTTGGATATCGATTTGAAGGGGTAATAATATTTTGGAGAAAAACGATTGGAGCAAGTTCCCCTGGTTGGCCGCCACTTAAAGGGGGTCCAACTTACGGCCGGGTAGAAAATTTTTTTAGCAAGTGACCCTTTAGGGGTAATATATGCGAGAAATCGATTGCGCGCATCAAAAACTTCTGAAAATTTTTTTTGGGGTCAAAAAATGGACAAAATTGCGTCAAAATTAGAGGTTATAAGTTTTAACCCCAACAAAATCATTTTTAGGGGTAAGTTTATGCGAGGAATCGATTGCGCGCATCGAAAAATTTTGAAAATTTTTTCTGGGGTGTTGGGGTTAAAATTTATAACCCCTAATTTTGACGCAATTTTTTCCATTTTTTTTACCCCGGGAAAAAATTTTCAGAATTTTTCGATGCGTGCAATCGATTTCTCGCATAAAATTACCCCTAAAGGGTCACTTGTTAAAAAAATTTTCTACCCGGCCGTAAGTTGGACTCCCCCTTTAACGTTGACTAAACTTGGCAAAAATTTTTTTATAGTAGTAGTAGAAGTAGTAGAAGAAGAAATAGAAATAGTAGTAGTAGAAGAAATAGAAGTAGAAGAAGTAGTAGTAGAAGAAGCAGTAGTAGTAGAAGTATTAGTAGAAGTAGTAGAAGAAGAAATAGTAGTAGTAGTAGAAGAAGTAGTAGTAGAAGAAATAGAAGTAGTAGAAGAAGAAATAGAAGTAGTAGTAGTAGAAGTAGTAGAAGTGGTAGTAGAAGTAGTAGTAGAAGTAGAAGTAGTAGAAGAAGAAATAGTAGTAGTAGTAGAAGAAGTAGTAGTAGAAGAAATAGAAGTAGTAGAAGAAGAAATAGAAGTAGTAGTAGTAGAAGTAGTAGAAGTGGTAGTAGAAGTAGTAGTAGAAGAAGTAGAAGTAGTAGAAGAAGAAATAGAAGTAGTAGTAGTAGAAGAAATAGAAGTAGTAGAAGAAGAAATAGAAGTAGTAGTAGTAGAAGTAGTAGAAGTGGTAGTAGAAGTAGTAGTAGAAGAAGTAGAAGTAGTAGAAGAAGAAATAGAAGTAGTAGTAGTAGTAGAAGAAGTAGTAGAAGTAGTAGAAGAGGAAATAGAAGTAGTATTAGTAGAAGTAGTAGAAGAAGAAATAGAAGTAGTAGTAGTAGAAGACGTAGTAGTAGAAGAAGTAGTAGTTCTTCCAGAAATGGCCCATTTAGGGGTAATTTTATGCAAAAAATCGATTGCGCGAACTCCCGCAACCTGAAAACCGCAGAAAGATGGTGATTTTCTCGAGAAATGAATAAATATCCCTCATTTTCCATTTCTGGAGAAAATCGAATTTTCACCATTTTTCTGCAGTTTTCAGGTTGCGGGAGTGCGCGCAATCGATTTTTCGCATAAAATTACCCCTAAATGGGTAATTTCCGGAAGAATTACTACTTCTACTTCTACTACTACTTCTTCTTCTACGACTACTTCTACTGCTTCTTCTACTTCTAGTACTACTTCTTCTACTACTACTTCTACTACCACTCCTACTTCTTCTACTAACACTTCTACTACTACTCTTTCTACTGCTTCTACTACTACTACTTTTATTACTACTATAAAATTTTTTTGCCGAATTTAGTCAACGTTAAGTGGCGGCAACCAGGGGAACTTGCTCCAAAAGATTTCGATTTTTAGAAAACCGAACACGAGTTTTATGCTCTCAAAAATCGAGTGAACGGCCTCATCAAAAGCTCTTCGCATCCATTGGTTTTAATTATGCAGAATTACATAGAAATGGCAAAATATTTTCCATTATTTAGCAAGCATTATTACAACTTAAAAAATTGTCGCGACAAACTTTTCGAATTCTTTCGAAAACAAATTGAAGAGCATGAGAAGAAAGTGGACTTCGACTCAGAGCCAACGGACTATGTGGAAGCGTTTTTGAAAGAAAAGGCTCAAAAAGAAGCTGAAGGAGAGGGAGAATTTTATTCGTGAGTTTAACAAATAAGGTCAACAAATCTAGAAGCTTCTACGACACGATCTAAACCTATACCTAGGGAGAAACGTGGGCACCCTTCTCCCATAGACCATACATTATTTGGTATAGACTCGAATCAAACGAAGAGGATGAAACGATACGAATGAAACGACATAATGGAAAAAACCAATAAAAAATTTTTCCTATGGGAAAATTTTTATTTTTGCAAATTTTTTTACAAATTTTTCCCATGGGAAAAAAATATTCCTATGGGAAAAAATTTCCCATAGGAAAAATTTTTATTGGCTTTTTCCATTATGTCGTTTCATTCGTATGGCTGGATCTATACTTCCGTCGCGTCGCGACGTGTCGTGCGACATGTTGCAGAGCAATTACGTTTATAGTGCAAACAATTTTTCCAATGTCGTTTATAGTTGCTGTCGCGCGACAGCCTGCGACGTCGCAAGTGCTGATCACGCAACGCGACACAAGGCCGAGTGATAAAAAATTTGGCTCCACACGGGATTCGAGCCCGCGACCTTGTGATAACTAAGCCGCTGCTGCTTTGTCACTGCATCACTGAGACTTGTTGATGCAGAAGCGTCTTTTCAAACCAAGTACTATCGCGCGAAAGACTATAAACGCCAACTCGCGACGCGTCGTGCGACACAAAAATGCACTGTCGCGACGTGACGGAAGTATAAATGGTGCCTATCGTTTCATCCTCTTCGTTTCAAACCTTTCGTTTCGTTTCATTCGAGTCTATGCCATTGTTGTATCCCGCTCTTGTTCGTCCCATCGATTTGTCCCGTGATTTTGTATACCAAATTCCCTCCGATTTTGAAAAATTTCATCCCCTTACACTAATTTATACCAATGTATGAAACAAACATGGTACACAAGCATCTTGAAATCGAAAATTTATTTTAGGATGCCTCAATTATTCGGCATGCTTTCAGATTTATGGATTGCCGGTCAGGTAAGGAGTCATCCAGATATTACGTAATCATGTTGGGGGGGGGGGGGGGGGGGTCGGCCCTCCTTATAAAAATTGATTACGTTAGTGCATTTTTGATGATTACGTTGGGGGGGATAGACTTCCAAAAAGTTGATTACGTAATATCTGGATGGCCCCTAAATGAACATTTCATTTGTCTTTCATGTTAATCCATCCGTTTTGTTAATTTAGGAAACTACTTCGAACACGACGGCGTGGGGTCTCGTGTATCTAATGTTGGATGAGAGAATCCAGGACAAATTACAACGCGAGTTAGATAGAGTAATCGGCAGTGATCGCATGATTACCATGGATGACAAACCCAATTTGCATTATGCCTCGGCGGTAGTTAACGAAATCCAAAGAACTGCTAATTTAGTGCCGCTGAACGTTCGACATACCACAACGAGAGATGTGACTATTCGTGGGTATCACCTTCCGGAAGGAACTGTCATACTTCCTCAAGTTTCAGCTGTTTTATATGATGAAAAGGTAAGAATTTTTGACGATGGAAAAAAGTTGACAATATCTTCATGTACAAGGTGAACCAAAAAGACCGCACTTTTGCATTTTTTGGTCAAAATTTTCAAAATTTTTTTCAAAAGTCACCTATAAGGGGTATGCGATTTTTGAAAAATTTTTGCCAAAAAACTTCTTTTTTTTCAAAAATGACCCTATTAGGGCTAATTTTATGCGAGGAATTGATTGTGCGCATTCCCGAAGCTTGAAAACGCTTCCCTGACCCTGGTTCAGGGAAATTAATACATGTTCGACTTTCGCTTCAATACACACTTTTATTTCCCTGAATCAGGGTCAAGGAAGAATTTTCAAGGTTCGGGAATGCGCACAATCGATTCCTCGCATAAAATTACCCCCAGAAATATGATTTTGAGAGAGAAATTTCAAAATTTTTCGATTTTCGCTTCAATACACACATCTATTTCCCTGAATCAGGGAAGTATTTTCAAGGTTCGGGAATGCACGCAATCGATTCCTCGCATAAAATTAGCCCGTATAGGGTCATTTAAAAAAATTTCGGGTCGAAAAAACATAAAAAATTGCCCAAATTCCGGTTTTTTATACGGAATTTTTAGATTTTCCCTGACTATCAAAAGTTTGACCCCGACCGTTTCTTGGACAAAAATGGAAAGTGGAAAAGAGTCGATGAACTCATTCCATTTAGCGTGGGAAAACGTCAATGTCTAGGAGAAGGCCTCGCTCGAATGGAACTTTTCTTGTTCATAGCCAATCTTTTCAACCAATTTAGAGTAGGTTTTCGATCGGTTTTATGGGAAATTTCAAAATTTTAGATCAAACAAGTGAGCGGAAAACCGTTGGCAGATCCAAATGTACGCAAAATTGGTGGCACTGTAAAACCTGAACCGTTTGTTTGCAATCTCGTGAAGAGATATTAAATTTTTTTGTTGCCGAAAATTAAAAAATCTTAAAGGGAGATGCATTTTACGACCATTTGGGAGACAAAAATTTTTTTCGTAAAAATGGCCCTATTTGGGGTAATTTGATGCGAGAAATCGATTCCGCGCATTCTCGAAGCATGGAAACGCTTCCTTGACCCTAATTCAGGGAATGAGGTGGGTATATCGAAGCAAAATCAAATACTTTCGGATTTTCGCTTCAATGCACTGATCTCTTTCCTGAATCAGGCAAGGAAGCGTTTTCATGCTTCGGGAGTGCGCGCAATCGATTCCCCGCCTAGAAAAACCTAAGAATCGACGGTTCTCTCATAAAAATCCGAAAATGTTTGATTTTGCTTCGATACACCCACCCCATTCCCTGAATTAGGATCAAGGAAGCGTTTCCATGCTTCGGGAATGCGCGGAATCGATTTCTCGCATCAAATTACCCCAAATAGGACCATTTTTACAAAAAAAAGTTTGTCTCCCAAATGGTCGCAAAAATGCACCCCTTTAAATTCTCATGGGGGATTTTTTACATTGCTAGATTATATCTTTAGAAAAATTTCTTTATTCTATAACAAAAATAAAAATTGTCAATAAAAAATAATTACAGTGAGGTTCCAAAAAGCGCCGGAAGCATGACCTAGTGGATAGCATCACAGACTTTGAGTTTGAAGATCCGGGTTCGATTTCCCGCCCGGAGCCTAATCTTTTTGCATGATTCAAATTTTTTTAAAAATTTGCATAGGTGTAATTTTATGCGAAAAACACGAATCTGATATTTACTTTTCATAAAAAATGTTTAAATGACGATTTGTATAAGAGTTGACCCTGTCACGGAACAGTTTTTTAGTGAGGGTCTCAGATTTGCTCGGAAGCGTCATATACCTAGGTTTTCAACTATGGCGAATTGATTGGCGCCAAAATTTCGGTTCCATATCAATTGGGAACACCCGGGCTCGTGACTCGGCGTGTTTTTTAAAGAATCGCCGACTAATCGAGCTTCTAAGGCTTGTAACTCGGCACAGCAATTGTTTCAGGTCACAGTCAAGGTGTCATTGGAAAGCTGGAACATTGCTCTACAACTTTTGAAAAGACTCTAAAAATCGGCAACAGCACAGAAGAAAGATATATCAATTTCTTTGAAATTTTCGCGTGATTTTTTACCCCCTAAAATTTCTTGTTTTGCCTCTAAGTCTTGTTCCTTAAATCGAATCCTTGTTCCCGACCCCATTTTTGAAAGCTCTGCATCTAAGCTTTAAAGGGGGAGGGCCGTTTATTGGGAGTTATCGTCAAAAAATTTTTTTCTAAAAATGACCCTATTACCCCTAATTTTATGCGGAGAATCGATTGGCGCAAGTCCCGAGTTCCGAAAAAGTTTCATGACCCCCTAGGGAGGGGCAGTGGTGAAAACATGTAACATGTTTTCACTTTTTGTCGAAACTTGCTACACATGATAGCTCATTTTGTAGATCTTGGCCTAAACAACAACTTTTGTGATGGTGTATAGCAAGTTGTTTTGAAATTTTTTTAGAAAAATCGAAATATGTAACAAGATTTTGAAACATGTTACATGTTTTGCGCCATAAAAACATGTAACATGTTTNCAAAAAAACTTGCTACAAATCATCACAAAAGTTGCTGTTTAGGCCAAGATCTACAAAATGAGCTATCATATATAGCAAGTTTCGACCAAAAAGTGAAAACATGTTACATGTTTTCAAAAACATGTTACATGTTTTCACCAAATACCCTTTTTCGAATCGCAGAAGACAAAAACAAATTTTCCAATGTCCTGCCAGATCGGTTTGGGTATTATGGGGCTATAATCATTCAAAATATCACTATTTTGACATGGGTTGTGAAGAAAAAATTTTCTTTGAGAACTGGCTGCAAAGTGAACCCCCCCTTTAAGAAAAAATGGTGTCATTTTGTAAGGCATTTTTAGCCACGAAGATAAAGGTTTGAGACAAAAGTTAATATACCATAATTTGCGTCTTTTCATCCCCTAACACATGCACAACAAATTATCGAAGAATTAAACCATAAAAAGTTATGAGACTATCTTTCAGATCCAAAAAATGGCCAATAACACATTTTGGGGTCCAGACTCACAGAGGTGTCTCACCGGGGAAATTTTTTCACTTTTTTCGATGTATTTTTTGGTGCTCTTTAACATAAAATTCATGTTGATATAGGTTTTGACCTGAAAGTTGGAGATGGTCCCTTGTTAGAGTTACAAAAGTGTCAATTTTGTCACCGGTCTTAAATATGCGAATTTTAGTCAGAGTATAATTTGTTCATGGCGACAAAGGTAACCAATTTCTCGCCATGGTGTCATACCAAAATTTGCTTATTGAAGGCCGGTGACAAAAACCAAATTTCGCATCTTTATGTTACTAACAAATTTGTCACTTTTTGTAACTTTGAGCTACAGTACCGAAAAAAAGTCTTGATTGCCTATGAAAAAACTTGTATTTTTCAAAATTTTAATCACTTTTATTGCAAATTTTGTTTATTTATTGCTTCTAGTTGACATATATTGCCTTTTTATAGTTACAAAAATGCTAGGAAAGTATAAATCAGAAGAATTAAGAAAACTTACTGTCGAGGCTAAGCAAAGAGGGGAAATGGACAAAGATATTGCCGAAAGATACCATTGTGGTACGGCGACTGAATTCCAGCAAGACAACGATCCCAAGCATACGTCAAAGCTTGTGGAGCGTTGGTTCCGACACCCCAGAGTCAACATACCGGTAATGAAGTGGCCAAGTCAGAGCCCAGACCTCAATCCGATCGAGAATCTTTGGAAGATACTGAAGCGCTGCGTCATTGGGAGGAAGTTCAACAACAAAAACGAGCTTTTCCGGGCGTTACAAGAAGAATGAAACCGCATCCCGGTAGACACCCTCAAAGGACTTGTGGAGTCCATGCCGCGAAGAATGAAGGCTGTAATTAAAGCAAAAGGCTACCCGACTAAATATTAAATGTTATTATTATGTTTTTTGTTGTTCTGGAGTTTTATCTTATTGTTTTTTGGCATAAATACATGAAATAAATGTTTAAGTTGAATTTTTTACATGGACAATCAAGACTTTTTTCCGGTACTGTAGGCTTGATATAAAAAAATACCTAAAAGCAAAAAAGATAAAATAATGTGATGCCATTCCATAAGTTGTTATCCAAAACATGTAAAGAGTAACAAGTAGGGTCTTATCTGGTGGAACAAATTGTCGAATTAAAAACATACACAGAATTGTAAACGGCCAAATAAATACGATCATACACATGATAATTGTCAACGGAATTAAAGTTTGTTTTAATGTCTTTTTATCGCCTAAACATATAAGAAAATATTTGAAAAGTTTAACATCACAATCGTGTCGCAGGGGATAGGTTGTAGCTTCAAAGACAAATAGGCTCGTTTCGAATCCCACCACCGTATAATTTTTGACTTTTCGAAAATTTCATTACTATCCGTTGTTCCTCATAAAAGTTCGAGTTGAAATGACCCCTCGAACGATTTTTAAAAGTCTAGAAAAAGTTTTGCTGATAGTTGATTACAAGGTGTTCCAAAAAAACGTCATCTGGTCATTTTTTGGCGAAAATGCTTCAACAAATTTTTTCTTCCAAAATGACTCATTAAGGGTATTTTTAAGCGAGAAATCGATTGCGAGCATCGAAAAACCTTGAAAAAGCCTTTCAGACCATGAAATATCCAATTTTCATATTTTCAAGTAGGAATTATTGAAAATAACTGAAAAAATACGAAAATCTTATATTTCATTATCTGGAAGGCGTTTTCAAGGTGTTCCGATGCGCGCAATCGATTTCTCGCATAAAAATACCCCTAATGAGTCATTTCAGAGAAAACAATTTTTGAAAAATTATGAAATTTTGCCTTTCCCATGAAAATTCCCATTATGTAAAATTTTTGGTAAAAATTTGTAGTTTTTTGGGAAAAAAATTATGCCCATTACTTTTTTTCTTTAACAAAAACAGCCAAGCAATAGAGTAGACTAATAAAATTGACCCACAAATACTTCCTTGTTCAATATATCTGGCAACATAAAGTTTAGGATGAGAAGCAGAGCTTATAAAACAAATTACTGTGCTAAAATTTTTTAAATTTTATTCAAGCTCGTTTTTTAATTTACTCATCCGACGATGATAGAGTTGCCTGAAAATTTGCATATGTGCTGGCTGATGCATAAATAATCGATAGAAATACGAACGAAAATACATAATATAGTGTTGACGTGAGTTGGTGGTATCTAAAAAGCCAAAATATGAGCAAACTTTTGAATATTTATGGTAAGTTCAAAGCTTTTGCAAGCATATCCAAGTGGTTAGGACGCCAGATTTTCGCATAGAAAGGCTGGGTTCGATCCCGCTCGGAGCGATTTCTTTTTTTATCATTCAAAATTAATGAAAATTTTTGCATATGGGTATTTTTATGCGAGAAATATGGTGGTCCAACTTTTTTACCTTAACGGTTTTACAATCCCAACCATACGGTCAATACCAATCGCCAAGATTATCACCAACCCAAACATCGAGGAAAACATCGATGGTGATTGCAAATAAACACATGTTAATCTTGTCGTATAAATGGTATCTGAGAATAGATAGTAAGCAAAAACGAAGCATCCAAGTTGAGTGACCATGTCAGCTAGCGCGTGGAAGGCTATCAAAAAATTACATGGGTGCTGCAATGACTTATTTCTTATTGTCGCTACTATAATATTAGTATTGCAAAATAGAATGGCAAAAACGGCTATAATATTCACGATCGTTGGAAGGTAAAGTCCATCGGTTGACATTTTTGGGAAATTACAATATAAGATGAAGCTTGAAAGTTTCTCGTAAAAAAGTGATACTAGTGAATGAGAGATGAGTTTTAGACTCACTTTCAAAACTCATTAGATCGTTTGTATATAGCTGAGCATAAATTTCGTAGAATCTTTCATGCATCAATTGAAAATTTATTCATGTGAGCAATAATGACGACAATATATACAGTATAAAACGAGACCTATTTATGAAAACGTATATGATGAACTTTGTTCTTTCTACGAGACTTTTCTGACTTCTTCTGGGTAAACACCATTTTCTTAATTGTTTATGTGGTGATTCATGGAGTCCATGAAGCATGAACAAGATGAAGCGGAGTGCCAATCGGATGAGCAGACGTATTGTGACTCTAAATAAGAAAATAAATAACTTTATTTCGAATAGAACATAACGATTAAAATCAAGCAGAAAAGGTATAATCCATTTCAACCCACAATTCCAAAACTAATTCCCCGACCCCCGGTAAAGAGAGATCTCGTCCGATCTGGCAAGTTAAGCAACGTTGAGACCGTCAGGTTCGTTTACTCCGGGGATCGAACCTATGGGAAAGTACAGGGTGGTTCCAAAAAATCGTCTGAATGATTTTTTGATGATTTTGGACACGGAAATTTTTTTCTAACAGTGAGATTTCTGGGGGTAATTTGACCCGGGAAATCAATTGCCTGCATTCCCGAAGCGTGAAAATGCTTCCCTGACCCTAGTTAGCCAACACTTATCAACCTAACTCCTGAAGTTCTGCCCGTGGTTTGGCGAGTCAACTTTGCCGTGGTTTGGCGTTGTTGTGCTGAAGTATGATCTTAGACTTCTCAGGCCTCTTTGTGCGAACAGCTTCAGCCACTTTATTGAGTTGTTGACTGTATACGACAGCGGTATTTGTTGTCTTTGAATCCAGAAACCCCCAATAGATCACACCATCCATATCCTACCATATGTACAACATTAACTAATATTTGACAAATATTTGGTTTTGACCGATCTCTATTTAAAACCATCTGGCCTATGCAGAGTAGCGACAAAAAGTGAATCTTTGTGATTTCTTACGACCCGGAATTTTTTTCTAAAAATTATCCCTTAGAAGTAATTTCATGCGAGGAACCACTTGTGCGTGTTCCAAACCCCGAATATGCTTCCCTGACCCTGACGTAGAGAATAGAAATGTGTATTGAAGAGAAAATATGCTAAAATTGTATAACTTTGGTGTCATTTTAGGCACTATAACTTTTGTCACGGGTTTGACACGCTAACTTTTGTCACGCATACAAACTACAAACTGACAGATTTTCGAAATAATTCCGTGCGAAAAATCAACTTATTCGGTTTGTAGTTTGTATGCGTGACAAAAGTTACGTGACAAACTCAATTCGTGACAAAAGTTATAGTGCCTCATTTTATTCATCTCATAGAGTTATAAAAAGGTGCTACAATTTGTATGAAAATTTCAAATCTACATGGAATACTCATCAACTGCTATTCAGAGATTTTTATAATCATGCATTTGAAATCACTATAATGAATGTGAATATAAGTTTGAAAATTTTCAAATGCGATTTTTGCAACTTTTCGCTTCAATACATAGGCCTTCCCTGAATCAGTGAAGCGTTTTTTCGCTTCGAAAATGTTAAATTCGGATTCCCCGCACGTTTTTTACCCCTAGAGGGGTCATTTCCAGAAAAAATTTTTGAAAATTTTTTCACGTGGGTGGCTCCCACCTATTGTGTAGTAGCTTCAAAGTTTTAACAGAATATTTTGCATAAAAACACATATATAATAAAAAAAAATATACTTGTGCAAAAAAAGTTTACTTGATAACAAAATTAGTCATTTTCATCTCAACTAGTAGTGTGGTGTATTGGTAACACTGCGGGCCTTGCATGCATAGGTGCTAGGTTCGAGCCCATCTTGGGATGATATTTTTTGCATTTTATTATTCAATTTTTGAATCATTTTATACCGTTATTTTGTTCGCAAAAAATAACAAATATGTCTGCCTTATATTTTTATTCGAAGCATTTTTTCATCAAAATGTTAAAAATCCCTGACTGACAGTTGATGAGTATTCCTTGTTAGTAAAAATGGATTTTTTAAAAATTATTTCGTAATATTGAAACGAAAACCTGCTCTGGTGGAAAATCAAATTTTTAATTGGTTGCGCACTACTTTTAAATCAATTTCGAATTCTAACACCGGTATAGCGTTCCCCGTGGCCAAAGCCCACCCCGCTACATGCTGGCATCAAGTCGCCTCATCCAGTCGTCAATTGATTTATTAATCACGTCTTGGTCCAAATTATTAAAAGCTTTAACAATTGCCTGCTTTAACGATTCGACATTTTCATGTGCTTCTGCTCCAACTTTAGATTCAATGATGCTCCAAATTGCATAATCTAGCGGATTTAAATCTGGTGAATTAACAAAAATAAAAACGGAAACAGAAAAAAATTGAAAAAAATACAATCAAATTCAGTTTAACACCTTTAAAAAATCCCGCGTAATTTTGGGACACCCTGTATATCAACTCGAAAGAGGGAACCAAATTTTATATCAATTCCATCCGAAAATTACCTGAGTGATGAAATTATATCTATGAGCATGAAGGAGCTTATTATCCCGACTAAATAATACGTTTGATAGTTGTTGTTGAAACTCATTTAAATAAATAGCATTTTCATGCGCGACGACATACGTTTATACCTGATATTTGGTCGACTTTATGGGCAATTGCACTTTCGTCACACGTCGAAAGCTGTCGCTTGTAATTTCTTCGCTTCTTTTTTCATATCCTTCAGGGTTTAAAGAAATTTCGAATCACATAGTCAGATCGGTCCACTTTTCTTGCAATTTCTCTCAATCTATTTCCGGCACTATAACTTTCGCCACGAATCTCGCTACGCTAACTTTCGCCATGTAACTTTCGCTACTTTCGTGTCAATAAACAATTAATTTCAGACTAATTGAGTTGCCTGATTTCCAATAAATATGTATATTGACACGAACGTGGTGAAAGTTATAGTTTTTTGGCAACGTGGCGAAATTTGTCGTGGCGAACATGAAACGTGGCGAAAGTTATAGTGCCCCATTTCCAGCCTGTCTAAAAGCCTCGATTTGACCTTTTTCGCGTTCCGTAAGCTTTGTTCCTCGCGTCATTATTGTTAAAAAAGAAGGAAAATATGTGTCTTGGTTGAAAAAAAAAGAAAAATGCGTTGAAAAAATAGTTTTATGAAAGTGCGTTTATAGATGTGAAACGGGTATTTTTTGAGTATTTTTAATCAAAACATCGATTGGAAAGATAAATTTTTGAGATCACTTTTCAAAATATGGTTTTTTTGTTATGCGGAATCATGTGGTAATTGTGGTTCGATCAGATTCCTTCGTGATTACCTCAAACTGGCAAAAATGAGGGTGCGTTTATAGATGTGAAACGGAGTGTGCATTAAACGTGTAATGTCTGTGTGTCTTTCTGCACGGACGATCCCGGGAACGCTTGATTTAGACCCCGAGTGCGATTGCAAAGTTGTAGGGAACGACGAGAGAAGACGATTGACACCAAAATCATCGAAATCGGACAAAAAAAGTTAGCTATAGCAGGGATTAATTAACAAAAGTATTAGTAACAACTAATACATTTTTAATGAGAAGCGTCGCTCGGGAATTTTTGAAAACATGTCCATTTTTTGGCTTAGAAAAAATTTTTTAAGAAAAAGATATTTTAAGGAGTATATTTTGTCCATCTTTGTAGCCGTCATTGTTTTATCTTAAGAGATGGACATTCCATCTCAAGAAAAAGCAGAAAAATTAAAATTGGCTGAATGCCTAGTTTGTGGCGACTCTGGGGCATCCAACCACTATGGAAGCATTTGTTGTATGTAAGTTAGGCATATAAAAAACGAAAGTTTGAAAAAAAACTAAAATTCAAGTTGTAATTTAGTGGTTGCAAACACTTCTTCAGAAGAGTAACTTTGGAAAACAAGAAATATTTATGTCCCCATTCAAAATCTTGTACTATCAACAAAGGTATATACAGTCAAACCCCTAACTAAGCCCACCCTCCCAAAACCCTTAACTAAGCCCCCTCCCGACCCTTAACTAAGCCCATGCACATCAGACCAAAAATAAAAAATTTGAAATCGAAAAATCTGAATTCTGGGAACGATTATTTGGGTCCTGAATATGATAATTGTAAAAAAAATTTTAAACTTTTTCTATTCACCCGACGAGTTATGTCAAAAAAGGGGTTTTTTTCCTTTGGAACATCACTATACTTTAAGTGGCTAGATTTTAAGCCTCTGTATAGTTTGTTTTAACTCACAAGTCCAAACTAATTCCCCGACCCCGGTAAAGAGCGATCCCGTCCGATCTGGCAAGTTAAGCAACGTTGAGACCACCAGGTTCGATCCCACTAGGGCAAAAATTTTTATTTTCAAAAAAATTTTTTTACGAACAATGGAGCAAAAAATTTTTGCTCTATTGTTTGTAAAAGAATTTTTTGAACTTCAAAAGTTTTACACCTCCAGGGATCGAA
This sequence comes from Acrobeloides nanus, assembly GCA_900406225.1. Lineage (NCBI taxonomy): Eukaryota > Metazoa > Nematoda > Chromadorea > Rhabditida > Cephalobidae > Acrobeloides > Acrobeloides nanus. The sequence continues at coordinate 566 of OZJO01023512.1, read as the reverse complement.
CCTGTAGGCCCAACTTATTTAAGGAGATTCGAACCCTCGACCTGTAAAACTTAATGTTGCCTGTCATCTTACTGGGGTCGGGGAATTAGTGATGGACTTGTGAGAAAAAACAGACTTTAGTGCAGTGGTGAAGCCGTTGGCCTTTGCACTACAATGGAGCCTGGTTCGACTCCCAGCTTCGTGATAAATTTTTTGCTCAAAAAAAATTTTTTTTGGTTTTTTAAAAATCTAATCAAAAGTTGCAGGATTTAATTTAAAGCTGTTTAGGGGGGGATATAAATTATTGTGACCTTATGCTGCAGATCAACAGGGTGGGCATCCCCTGGAGCAGTCTGGGAGTATCATCCTATGACTACAGTGCATTTTTTGAAGAGGTCCCTTTTATACCCCTATAAAAAATTGACTATCCTTCGGTTTCGATCAACCCAAAACACGACATCGACCTCAGAATTGGATGCGTCTCAACGCGAGGAATATTTTTTCATATAAAGGGATAGTCAATTTTTTATAGGGGTATAAAAGGGACCTCTTCAAAAAATGCACTGTAGTCATAGGATGATACTCCC
>OZJO01023499.1:0-11152 GCA_900406225.1 Acrobeloides nanus | reverse complement strand
TTTCTCAGATTTTTCCGAAATCACGTTAGAACTGTTTTCTGTGTTGATATACATCGACTAGCGTTAAAATTTGACCGAAAAAAATTATCTGTGGTGTTTTAGACAGGTTGGAAAATTCAAAAAATACACGTAAAGTCAGGGTATGTGAGCTTCGGACAAGGATTTGAATTTTTTGAAACGCGAGTTTTGACTCGAAATGACTTTCAAAAATTTCCCCATGCATATGTCTCACTAAATAAATTCAATTTGAAGCGCGCTCAGACTATTTAACACTAGTACCAAGGCCTTCGAATGTTCGAGAAATCGTCTCGACCTCCATAAATAGCGACCTTTTGGCACTTTTCGATTTTAGACAAGTCCAGAAAACTTTTCATGGTGCATTATTAAGCAAAAAAGTTGCCTTATGTATCGAGCAAGTTGATAAAAAAGATTCGACGTGAAAAGCTTTTATCTAAAAAATTTATGATGGTTCGAAAATCGGGATACAGGCTAAATATAGCTTAAAAATGGGAAAATTTTCAAAGTGAAAAATCTGAGCGAAAATGAGGTTTCAGAAAAAACGGCTCACTACAAAGTTAGACCTTGATCTCAACAATAAATAGCACCAGGAATTATTGAAAACAGTTTTGATTTAAAAAAGATCTGAGTTTTTTCCGATACGATCTCACGACCTAGCAAAATAGCCAATCTTGGTGTTTTTTCGATTTTAGACAAGTCCAGAAAACTTTTCATGGTGTATTATTAAGCAAAAAAGTTGCCTTATGTATCGAGCAAGTTGATAAAAAAGATTCGACGTGAAAAGCTTTTATCTAAAAAATTTATGATGGTTCGAAAATCGGGATACAGGATAAATATAGCTTAAAAATGGGAAAATTTTCAAAGTGAAAAATCTGAGCGAAAATGAGGTTTCAGAAAAAACGGCTTAATACAGCGTTAGAACTAATACTGGGCTACGAATAGCAAAAAGAGTTATCAAAAACGGATTTGAATTGAAAAAGTTCTAAGTTTTTTACTTTTGGACACCATTTTATAGCGCTATTTTGGTAAAAATCCAGACTATTTCGAAGGCTTTGGGTCGGAAACACCGGAAAACGTTATTTTTGACAATAAATAGTACATAAAACTATCAAATATCAGCATTTGCAACGATTTTAAGCTGTTTTCGAAAAGTTCCATTTTCTCGATACCATTCCTGAAGAAATGTGCCGCCGTGTACGGAGCGCCAAAATACGACATTTTTTTAAATTTTGATCCCGATACGACGAAATTCGATTTCTCATGAAAATTCGGTTTTTCATGGAAAGTTTGATTTTTCTTTAAAAATTTTATTTTTCTTGAATAATTCAATTTCTCATGAAAAATTTTATTTTTTATTTAAAAAAATAAGGGTCCCTTGTGCACTTATGGTTTGTTCTATTCAATTTTTCTTCAACCCATTTTCAGGTCATAAGTGATGCTAAAGAAAACGTTGCCACAAAACATAACCCACTTGTGATAATGGGCTTGGAAACAGCCGCGAAGTTGAGCTCTCAATTAGACGAATTGAATACACTCGCGCAAAAGTCTCGAAATGAAAGCCGAATTCTGAATCAGTATAAGGATCTGATCGATAAGAGTCGTCAGCAATTTTCTCAGGAATTGAAATCGATATTGCCTGATATTGATGTGCATGCGAAAGAATCGAAATTATCCGAGGATGAGTTGAATGCGTTGATTGCGCACGCGCATCTGCGAGTTGACCAATTGAGAAGGCAATTGACTGAACAGCAGGTTAGAATGATTTATTAACATTGTTATAATATTATAAAAATCCTGCTGGTAAAATTTTTGGCATAGACTCGAATGAAACGAAGCGAAAGGTTTGAAACGATACGAATTAAACGACATGGAAAAACCAATAAAAATTTTTTATATGGGAAAATTTTTTCATGAGAATATTTTTTCTCATGGAAAAANCGATACGAATGAAACGACATGGAAAAACCAATAAAAATTTTTTATATGGGAAAATTTTTTCATGAGAATATTTTTTCTCATGGAAAAATTTTAATAAAAATTTTCCTATAAGACCATTTTTTAATATTCTTTCCATTATGTCGTTTCATTCGTATCATTTTATTCGATCGTTTCATTCGAGTCTATGCCAAAATTTTATAGTCTTTTTTTTTAGCTACGCGAAGAACAAAATATAGCTCGTGCAATTGAAGAACAACGTGATGCTGATCAAAGAATCGCCGAAGAAATGTTGAATATCGAAGCCAGGCGATTGAAAGAGCAAAATTATGTGGACGTTGAAAAGAGGGTAAATCAGTTTTTCTACCCGAATTGAAGCAGTTCTAAATCTGTATGTTCATTTTTTTAGGTCTTTGAGCAGCGCGAAAAATGGGAAACAGAGTTGGAAGATAGACTTCGACGAGCCCAAGCGGCACATTCTGATCATTTGGAGCAAGTTCTTCGCACACAGAAACAGCTCTATGATATTGAACATGCGCAGGCTATTGAGGTATGTTGTTTGAACTAGTTATATAGAAGCTGCAAAAATTGATAAGTCTGGTCACTTGCCAGAAATATGCGAATTTTGAGGTCCCCCCCCCCTTTAGATCTACAAGTAGACCCGCCCCCCCCCAATTTTGATCTTTTTCCAAGTCTATACCCCCAGTTTTGATCAAATGTTGATCGTTTTTTTGAAAAATCGATCAAAATTTGATCAAAACTGAGGGTATAGACTTGGAAAATGATCAAAATTGGGAGTCTACCTGTAGATCTAAAGGGGCCTCATCGAAATGCAAGCGAGTTTTCGATTGTAATAGAGTAAAAATATGCAGTCTCGAACAATTTTCCGATCTAATAAAATCTACAATTTTAGGAAGCAGTGACCAAAGAAAGACACTTCCATAGTAAAACCGTTGAATTGGCGCTAGCCAAACTAGAAGGCATTGAAACCGCATTACAGAGTCGAGCTGCTGCGGTAATNAAGACACTTCCATAGTAAAACCGTTGAATTGGCGCTAGCCAAACTAGAAGGCATTGAAACCGCATTACAGAGTCGAGCTGCTGCGGTAATTTTTTTTTTTACTCTAATTTATAAGTCTAAAATTTAGGACGAAGCTAATCGTCGTTGTAAACTTTATTCGATAGCTGTGCAAAATTTACTTGAGTTCATTGAATTTGGTCAGAAGGCGGGTACAGAAATGGACTCTCGAAGAAAACCGTTGAATAAAGAGGTGTGGGCGATTTGTTTGGTTTCTTCTTTGAAACCCTATTTTGAGTTGAATAATCGTTTTTTCATTCACTCTTTGAGTTGCAAAATCAATTTTTACCTAATTTTGAGCTTAAAAATTAATTTTTAACCCATTTTAGCTAGACACAATCAAAGGAATTTGTGAATCGGATGATTTTGTTCAGGGAATTATAAGCCAATTCTCGGATGTCTCGCTGAATAAAGGAGTTTATACAGAAGAAGATTTAAAGACACGATTTGAGAAGGTAAATTTTTCGGTCCTCAGATCTTAATTTGCACAGATTTTGGGGCTATTCAAGTCTGGAGACCCCAATGACGTGAAAAAATTTGAAAAATTTTCCCCTGAAAATGACCCCTTTAGCGTAATTTTTAACGAAGAATCCAAAAAACGCACTCTTCCTTAACACTGTTTTAAGCAAAATTTTATATAACTTGAAAATGATATAACATACGATTCTTGGTCGTTTTTTGATAATAAGAGAAACGATCTGTGTTTCTACTTGTATAAACATGTACAAGAAAACATGTGATGCCTGCAGTTTGGAAGCAGAACCCAAGTTTTCCATAATCTTTGGAGCCAAATTGTATCCTTGCACTTCACTAATAAGTGCGTTCTCTTATTCCAATGGCCCTCTTTAGGGCTAAATTTTGAACAAGAATCACATTTATACTATTAAACCATGCTCGAAACAGTGTCAGGGAACTGTTTTCTACGCTTCGGGAGTGCGTTTTTGGATTCGTCGTTAAAAATTACGCTAAAGGGATCATTTTCTGAAAAAAATTCCAATTTTTTTACGTCACGTTTTTTTGGGGGCCTCCAGACTTGAATAGCCCCGATTTTTTCTTTGTGAAATTACAAACCTCATATTTTCAGGTCTATGATCTCGGCTATGCGACAGCGAGAATCGACGACAACGGTGGTGGTCCATTCGACTACCTCCTATCCTGGATCCAATCAAAGTTTATGTTCGACTATTTAACATTCGCCGATAAGAACGACCAAATCGACGAAAACAATCCGAATCCCTATGAAATCCTATCAAAAGCTAGATACTTTGTGCGAAATGGCGACTTTGCCACTGCCATCCGACTTGCTCAACAACTGCNTCGACGAAAACAATCCGAATCCCTATGAAATCCTATCAAAAGCTAGATACTTTGTGCGAAATGGCGACTTTGCCACTGCCATCCGACTTGCTCAACAACTGCATGGAGAGCCGCGACTACTTGCTCGAAGTTGGATTGAAGACGCACGCACGCATTTAGAGACGCGTTTGTTGGCCGAAATTCTAGCTGCTCATGCTGCCATTGTTCATATTCGAACAATTTATTAGGATAGTTATTTGTTTATGATTAGATGTTATTATAATTAAGACACGAGTATTTTTCTCCTTGTTTATTGTGTAAATTTTAATATCTTCCATTGCGATTGTGTGTTCATTTATCTTTATTAAAGTTTTAGCATAAATTTTTTTAGATGGCATTAAATTTTTTCAGGAAAATTCATTTAGGAGGTCAAAAATTAATTTTTCACAAACATTATCCCTATTTTCATGAATAAAACGAGCGGTGTTCGTGGAGAACCTGTTTAACACTCAACAGTTTGGTTGTAAAATAGATAAAAATAATCATCTAGGTTACGAAAATGAAAAATCGGATCGAAAAATCAGACTATGATAGATTTTGAGGCCTATCTTTCCACTCATATTCAGGCACACATATCAGTCCAGTCAAAGGGCTCTGACTCCTCGTTGGAAAGGTTTTATAACAAGATCAAGGGCTCGTTGGAATGCTGGACTACAAAAATGATGCCGAATTTCAGTCTAGTCGACCAACTTAGCCAAGTACTCATGCAAAAAGGACGAACTCTATGATAAGCTACATGAATCAAAAGTGCGTGAACAAGATTTAGCTTTTTTCAAACTTGAAACTATTCATTTGCGATTCAATCGTCCTGTAAGATTTGCTAGCCTAGCCTACTGTGGTGCACGATAAAATCATCAAATGCATAGAAAACCCCCAATCGGTCTAAAAAACGAAACCATTTGGTAAATCCTAAAAAAATATTTCAAGTGTTTCATAAATGTCAGATGTTTCATACATTTGTATAAAAACTGAACGGTCTGTTTCTTCACTCTGTCGTTTTTAATGAACAATAGTATAGGCAGTATAAATTAGATGATTGTTGTGCTTACGAAAGTGAGTAAAGAACAGTCTAGTTCAGTCCACACTATTAAAGTATACATATAGTGTACATTGGTCTCGAAAACATGATCTCTTCACACAAACAACTTGTACAGGGTGTTCAAGCATGAGTTTCCCCGATAATAAAATTCGATTTCTTATAAAGATTTTTGGATACGGTCTTTTGTAAGTTGCTATGTAAAGATTGTTTTCTAACAATATTTTCATGATTTTTTAATAAGCCGGTGTATTAAAGCGAAAACTTTTTCATTGTAAAATTTTTTTAAATAACGCTATCTTGTAGACACATTTGTTAAAAATGGCTTATAGTCCGTTTCAGACCCAACTATAAAAAAGCTGGACCCAAAATCCGAAGTCAGCATCCCATCCGATCTGGTAAATTAAGCATTGTTGGGCCCGCAGGTTCGACTAGAACAAAAATTTGGATCTACAAAAAATTTTCTTACAAACAATGGAGCAAAAAATTTTTGCTCCATTCTTTGTAAGGAAATTTTTTGTAGATCCACATTTTTGCCCTAGTGGGATCGAACCTGTGGACCCAACGTTGCTTAACTTGCCAGATCGGATGGGATGTTGACTTCGGACTTTGAATTTTGGGTCCAGCTTTTTTTATTATTGGGGCTGAAACGTACTATAAGTTTATTATTATTTATATACCTACAATATAGACAATTAAAAACATCACTCAAATCAAGATGCGATAAGCCAAGAAGCATATGGCACTGTGTGATTTTCAAAAAAATTCTATAAAAACTCACCTAAAAATTTTTCGACATATTGTTCAAAATTCACAGTGGACTTTGACCTCATTTCTTACAAGAATTAGCTGAAACCAGCTGAAAATGGTGTGATTTCCCTCCTCCACTGATAAGCGGCCTCGTCTTATGTTCTTTGCTTTGGCGGGCACCGGGCCACGCCGACTTTTCATCCAATTTAGCTTGTTATCGAAAATCGTCTGTTTCTTTCCCTGTCAATCAACCAAGGGCATGATGGTTCTTCTTTACGTAGTTGCTTGAACTTACTCATGTCTAGGCGAGTTTGATTGTGTCTATGAGGAGCCATTCATCGTTTGTATGAAACTACATCTACTGTGTTCATGCTTAAGAGGAATTATTAGGCAGGTTTTCGTTGTGGTGTTGAGCTTTTTTAAAAATATACGGAAAGTGTAAACAACATGGTTTAGTGGTAACACTATTAGTTTGTCACGCGAGGTGCTTGATTTCGACTCAGGCCACCCAAATTTGTTTTATTGTTTTATATTTGTTGAATTTATGCGTAAGTGTGATCGAGAAAAGTTATATAACGTTTTTTGAAAAATGTCGGCAAAGTGGATAAGGAAGCCGCCCATCCGATCTGGCAAGTTAAGCAACGTTGGGCCCGCAGGTTCGATCTCATTAGGGCGAAAATTTCGATATACAAAAAACGTTCCTTACAAAGAATGGAGCAAAATTTGTTGAAAAACGTTATATCTTGCACTGTAAAGTTAAACTTCGTTTCATGGAGATATCCCAAAAAGATGGGCGCACATGGCCTAATGGTTATAGCCCTGGGTATTCATGTTTTTGGCGCGAGTTCGGTCTCTGGGCACACATGGCCTAATGGTTATAACCCTGAGCATTCATGTTATCGGCTCGAATTCGGTCCCTGGGCGCACATGGCTTAACGGTTATAACCCTGGACATTCATGTTTTCGGCGCGAGTTCGGTTACTGAGCGCACATGGCCTAATGGTTATAACCCTGGGCATTCATGTTATCGAGTTCGATTCCCTGGGCGCTAAACTACATGAAAACTTTTGACTATCATCAGTTTTGGTGAAAAATTTTCATCGCCATATGCTTCTGGTTCAATCTCCGTCGGAGTCGAATTGTTTTTGCAACATTTGGTATATTTGGATGATTTTTGTTACTGGGGGGTTTTCTATGCGGGGAACACGAATTTGAAATTTTTTTGCGGTGTCAAATTTGACACTTTTTGACACTTCTTGAGCATCACTAGCCACTTGACTATCAAGATGCAATTTAAAAAAATATTTTTTATACTTTCTTATATTCTATTTTCCGAGACTCAACTTTTTGCGTGCCCATAAACACTGTTTACTCAAAGTCTAGGGTAAAATTTGCCATCATGGGCACTGGAAATCAAGTCAAAGACGTCTTCACAAATCGAAGCGTCTTAATCACCGGCGCTAGTGGTTTTCTCGGCAAAGTTCTCGTTGAAAAATTGTTGTATTCTGTACCAGAAATCAAAAATGTTTATTTAATTATTCGGCCTCATAAAGGCCATTCTCCAAGTGATCGTCTTAATAAATTATTAGAGGTTTGAACGACAATCACATTTGTTAGATCATGTATCAAAAACTTTAGAGTCCATTATACGATCGCATTCGAAAAAGGAACCCGGCGTGCTTGAACAAGTTGATTCCGATAGCCGGGGATTTGATGGAAGAAGGCATGGGGTTGAGTCAATCAGACACGATTCAATTATGCGAAGATGTCTCGATTGTGTTCCATTGTGCAGCTACGGTGAAATTCGATGAAGCTCTACGAGCTTCGATTCAGATGAATTTGTTGGGCACACAAAAATTGGTAGCCTTGTGTCATAAGATGAAAAAATTGATTGTAAGTATTCGAATAGGAGTACAGCATGCCCCAAAAATGACAATTTTGCAGTTTTTGGACAATTTTTTAGACTTAGTCTAAGGCTTAAGCCTAAGCCTAGGCCTAAGCCTAGGCCTAAGCCTAGGCCTAAGCCTAAGCCTAGGCCTAAGCCTAGACCTAAGCCTAGGCCTAAGCCTAAATAAATTTTATGCAGATAAATAAATTTATGCAGAATCCCCCCTTGGGAAAGGATAGTGCCCAAAATTGCCCTTTTTTGAGTACCCCTCTATATCACTCTAGTTCAATATTTTAGTCCCTAGTCCATGCCTCAACTGCCTATGCCAATTGTGATCGCCCACATACTGAAGAAATTGTCTACACCCCTCCAGTCCAACCCCAACAACTCGTCCAAGCAATCGAATGGATGTCCGACGATATGCTCGAAGCCATAACCCCACAACTCCTTGGAAAACGTCCCAATACTTATACCCTAACCAAGGCTCTAGCCGAAACCCAAATTTTGGAAGACGCCCAAAAATTGCCCTTAATCATAGTCAGACCTTCGATCATAGGTGCAATTTGGAAGGAACCACTTCCCGGATGGACAGATAATATCAATGGGCCGACTGGGATTTTTGCTGGAGTAAGTATACGAAAATTCTGTGTATTAGAACGAAAATTTGAAAATATGGAAATTTTAGGTGGGCAAAGGAGTTCTGACGAATATGTGTGGCAGTAAAAGCTCAAAAGCTGATATTATTCCCGTAGATATTGTTTCTAATATGATGATTGTTGCGGCAGCTCATAGAGCGAACACAAAGTATGTTATGAATGGGGTTGACGGGATCTTGAAAATCGAGATTCCCCTGATTCAGGGAAGGTGTATTGTGTATTGAAGCGAAAAGTCAAAAATCGAGACTCTCGAAGATTTTGATCATACGTGGTCAAGGACATGATCCCCCCCCCCCCATTCGCGAAAAAAATTAAGATCATAGAAATCTGACGTTTTTTGAATTTTTTGCCCTTGGAGTAAAAGTAATACATATTACTTTTTTCAAAAAGTTTTTCGAATACGTTTGGAGAGGGGAAAAGAAGAAGTGAGTGTGAAAAGCGCTCGGAAGGAGAAGTGAGTGTGTAAATCGCTCAGGGGAAGAGAAGCATGAAAACGCTTCCTTGACCCTGATTCAGGGAAATAGGATTATGCATTGAAGCGAAAATTAACAAAAACTTTCTAGCTACTCTCAACCACCCATAATCCATTGCTCTTCCGGAGAACTGAACCCAGTAAAATGGGGCCATATTTTAATCTATCTACAACAATTCTATATGGACTACCCCTTGACTGAATGCTATCGTGCTCCTTCGACCTATTTTCATACTAGTCGAAAATTATTTATGCTAAATTTTTACATGAAGCATTACTACCCAGCACAAATAATCGACTTCGCTGCTAGGTTAACTGGAAATCGACCGAAGTAAGGCATTTAGAATTCGATCACGTTTTCTTATTTTATCGTCCGGCACTAGGTCTTTGGTTGAAGTTGGCGATTTTTGAAATCTGTATATTACAACGAAAACAGGAACGTAATGAAAATTCGGTATACATAATAACGGGACGAACAATAACGGGGACACAAAAATGGGACGAACAAGACGGAACGATTTTTTCTTCAGATCTCAGCTCTTACTTTTAGGAGCCGAGATCTGAAATCGTCCCGTTCTTATCGTCCTGTTTTTGCCTCCCGTTCTTGTCATCTCGTTATTGTTTCATCCCGTTCATGTGTTGTTTGAACGATCGTTCCATCCCGTTATTGTGTATGCCGAAAATTCGCCCTTGAATCAATAAAAGTTGTGTATTGACGCGAAAATTCAAAATTTTTTTTGCAGTTTTCGTAAGTCGATGAAAAATGAAATTAAAAAAAATTTTCGTGTCAATAAACACAACTTTTATTGATTCGGGATTGAATTTTCACTGCGTTCATAGGTTGGCAAGGTGGGGGAGGGGACCCCCGATGAGGTGGTCCCCCACCACCTCATTAAATTCTGCTAAGATTTTAATAAAAAAAGGACTTTTTTTAACCTGAGGTAGTTTTCTGACAACCAATTTTTATGGACCACCTCATATGTTCGACGGGGTCGGTGGTCACCCCTCAATTTTGGGTCCATGAGGTGGTTGCCCCTCAATTTTGGGTCCATGAATGAGTGGGTCAGGGAGAGACTCCCCCTTGCTGACCTATGATGGTGTCCATGTTTTCGGTGTAATACACAGAGATTTCACAAATCGCCAACTTCAAACGCAATTATCTCCAAAACTATGACGATTCAGAACATGCTGTAAAAACAAAAAATGCTCCATTTTTCATGAACTTTCCGAATATATCATTTTTTCATAGTGTTTTTTCCAAGTGGGCTGGTCCTTTAAACTTTGAAATGCATGATCTGAAACTCCGCTTTTTATATTAAAAAAATCTTCAAAAATGTTTTTGTGAGAAATTTTTTTTTGAAGTCTCTATTTTTTATCGTAAAAATTCACTTCCAGGCCATAGCCACATTGAAAAATCGTCGTTAAATTAACGAGTAGGGGAAAAAAATTTTGAGAGCAAAAATTGATGAGCAAAAAGCATCGGCGTTATTGATACGACCTTTTTGCGTCATCGTCCAACTTCATCGTTGCTATTTTGAACTTTTCTCCAACGGGATGTAATTTTAGATTTGTGCGAATTTATGGAAAAGTTTGGAAAATGGTCGAAACCTTGCATTATTTTACAACCCGCGGCTGGAGTTTCGACGCGAAAGGGCTTATCACCTTATGGGATAGTTTGAGCGAAGACGACAAGAAAGTGTGTTTTAATTGAATGGTTTTATCGAAAAATTTTTTTTGCTGAATATGTCATTTAAAGGGGAGAGGTGAATTATCGAAAAAAATTTTCCGAATTTTTGGAAAAAAATCGAATTGTTGGGGGAAAAATCGAATATGAAGAAAGCAAAAAAGAACAAAACAACACATCATAGTTTACCAGGGGGGTACAGTACCCCCCTCACCACTCATCCTCGGACCTTCCGCCTTTATAGTCATTCATCCATCCATCATGAGGGTTCGTGTACCC
>OZJO01023492.1:0-11023 GCA_900406225.1 Acrobeloides nanus | reverse complement strand
ATCCGGTTTTTAACAGGAACAAAGTTTTTACACGTATGATTGGTCATATATAGGGTAAAAAATTGCGAGGAATCGATTCCCGCCATTATTTTTTGACTACGACTTCAAAAAAGTGGTCAAATACCTAAAAAATCGATTTTTTTTAAAAATTCAATGTGCAAAAAAATTTCGACTCCAACGGTAGTCGAACCTGGGTCCCAAAAAACGGTGGCCACCTACGTTCCCAATTGAGCCATTATTGCATCATACAAACTACAAAAATCTGGAGAACTTGCTGCAAGTTCCACACCCCCTTTAAGTCAAATTTGACCGTATTCCTGAGGTCTAGGACAAAAAATAACGGCGGATTCGTGTTCTATGCCTAGAAAAACCCTAGGAAGGTCGAAAATTTCGTAACAAAAATCGACTTTTATAACAAAATATCAATATTTTAAAATAAGGCTATATGAAAAAACAACAACTTTTTTGAAAAAGTCTCTCGATATTGACACGAAAACATGAAAAAACGCTCAAAAAGACTGATTGGATCGTATTCAACATGCACTTTTTGCATAATACTGAAAAAAATTCAACGAAAACTCCGCTTCTCCCATGATTCAGTAAATCGGAGTGTGTATTGAAGTGAAAATCGAAAATTTTTAGATTTTCTGGGGCTAATTTTATGCGAGGAATCGCATTTACGAAGCTTGAAAACGCTTCCCTGATTCAGGGAAATAGATGTACGTATAGATGTATTCTCGAGTATATAAAATTGAAAGCGAACATTCAATTCTCCCACCCAATTAAATTAAACAATGTTTACTCACATCACTCAAACATCGTATGCGCTTTAACCTATTTCGGACATAGCTAAAATAAGAAATTTTCTCGCAAATATTAGCCAATTTTCGTGTGTTTTTTTCGTAAAATATTTTTCTCGATACTTTCTGTTACGCACGATTGCCGATGGACACGTCTAATCTCTTTAGGTGAAGGTCATCCAGTGAGCTGAGCGGGAATTTTATTCTTCACATATATCAATGAAAAAGATACATCGATGGGAAGTCTTCGACAGGTTGCTGTGTTTCTTTCACTAGCTGTTTTTGTTGCCGCTTTTGCATTGGCGATTAGTGGATTGACTACTGATTATTGGGTTGATACAGAGCATGTAACAAGGAATAATGCTATGTCTGCACTTAGTTTTGTACATAGCGGATTATTCTATGGTGAAAGGCAACTTGATTATGGACAAGAGATCAAGCTAGAGCCTTTTTCGGGTAAGAATTTTATATATAAGCCAAGCCCCTTGGAACTAAAAAAAGTTCCAAGGGGCTTGGTACTTTTAACTAAAACTTTTTTGGAACAACAAAAAAGGTAACAATCTTGTGAGGCCTGTAGCTCCAAATTTTTCTTCCCATCGGCATCCAGTTTGTTCTTTATAAATTACTAGTTGAAATTTCACGTCAATATCAACTCAAGGAGTAAAAATTGATTTTCCCGCCAATACGACCACGCAGGGATGCATGTTGGCGGAAAAATCAAGGTTCAGCTTCACAGTTGCTTCATGACCTGAGACTCTTCAGGAAAATCAAGCTCAGTATATACTATATACTGAGCTTGAATTTTTCCTTGGTTCCCAAGGGGTAACAACTGATTTTCCCGCCAATACGACCACGCAGGGATACATGTTGGCGAGAAAATCAAGCTCAATATATAGCTTGATTTTCCCACCAAAGGAGTAAAAAATTGAAAAAATTTTTGTCCAAAAAAGTTTTAGCTCTGATGCTTATATAAAAGTGAAACATTTAGTATATGATGAAATCCATAAAGAGACTAGCTTTATGAATAGGACCTTGTGGATTTTGTGCATTTTCTTCATTGCATTGGGAATCTTATGGGTATTTGTTGGCCTTTTGATTTCGCTTATGAATAGTGTAAAAATGAATGACGAAACTATTATTGGACCATCTGGGATTTATGTGTGGAGCATTCTAGCATGTAATTTTCTGCTGCCTTGATGATTTCTAATGTTAATTTTAGTACTATCATTTTTGGCAGCTATTGGAATCTTTGTCGTTCAATTTTTTACGTCTATTATGTCAAATGTTTTACTTCCAATTCATTTAAATGCTGGGTTTTCATCAACGGATCAAGCTAGGTTGGTGAATAAAGAATTATGAAAAGAAAATTCGAATTTTAAAAAAGACAATAAACAGCTTTGAATCAGGCAACTTTTGATTTAAAAAATTTTTTGAGCAAAAAACTTTTTTATGAAGTTGGGAGTCGAACCCAGCTCCATTGTGGTGCAATAGCCGACGCCTTAGCCACTGCTCCAAAAAGGCTTCTTATCTTACTTAAAGGGGGGGTAACAGTTAGAGCCGGGTTTCGAAGAAACTGTTTTGTGAGGTACCTTATACAATGTTATGTTTTTTTGAATGTTTATGACCTAAATATTCGAAAAAAATCCCGGCTAGAAGTCAAACTGTTGTTTTTAGCGTCTTATAACAGGCTCTATTTATCGATTTTTACGTATTTTTCTNGATACTACAAGTTTTCTTTACTAATGCCACCCCGGATCCCTCCTAGCTACGCCACTGGTTTTTTTTAGGAAATTTTTAAAAATTTCTTAAGAAAAATGATGATTTTTACACAACTCTTCAAATCTGAACCAAATTAGACGCTATATGTATAGAAGTTTTATATGTAATTTTTGATGTTAACTAATCTTGTGTTGAACTTCTTTATTTTTGTAATTATTGATTTTACTATAAACTATCTACTTTATTAAAATATTACACTCAATGGCAATTATTAAACAGTAATTCGTAAAATAGACAAATATACAATATTAGCATATACCCAAAAAAGTTTTTTTGGGTGGACCAGGCCCAAAAAGTGGCTTTTTTGGGACCTGGAAATTTATTTTTCTAAAAATGATCACTCTAGGGGTAATTTTATGCAGAGAATGGATTGCGCGCATTCCTGAACTTGTTTCAAATAAAATTGTCATTTTCTACATCAGGAAATCCGATTTTATGCTTCGAAAACGTGTGCGATCGATTCCTCACATAAAATTACTCCTTAGAATAGTGATTTTCAGATAAAAATGCGAATGGCAATTTTCGCTTCGAAAATCCAATCTTTTCCTGGATCAGGGAAGCATTTTCAGGGTTCGGGAATGCATGCAATCGATGCCCCACATAAAATTACACCCTAGAGGGGTCTTTTTAGAAAAATAAATTTCCGGGTCGAAAAAATAAAAAAAACCACTTTTTTGGGGTCCACCTTGGAAATTGCTCACAGATTAATTCCTCTAAATAACAATGCACTAAAATATCCATATTTCCAATTTTATTAAAATAAAGAAATTTTTAATCGCGCAATATACACAATAAAAACGTATAACATATACAAAAAAATAGAAAGTCCCGCTTTAGTAATAATAAATTATATATAAAAGCTCTCATTTTGAAGTTAAACAATTAACTTACAAGAGACATTCACGACTTGTCAATTTCAAAATTTATTTTTTGCTCAAAATTGACGCCAATCTATTTGTTATGATGCCAAACCCAGTGCACCAGAATTTTAGCCTCACTAGAACGTGATCTGGGGCAGTCCCAATTGTCATAATTAGACTTTAAGGAATTTTTTAGCTCTAAAAATCACCTAAAATAAATTAATTTTTTGCGAAAAAGTCATATTTCATTGTTTTTGGCTATGCCCACTCAACAACTCCCAGCATTTTTCGAGTAATTTGAAATTTTTTTTAAATCGATTTTTCAAAAAAATTTCAAATTGCTCCAAAAATGCTTGGAAGTTGTTGGGCATAACCAAAAACGGTGAAAAATGACTTTTTATCGCAAAAAGAAATTTTAGGTGATTTTTAGAGCTAAAAATTTTCTCAAAAGGCTATTTATGACCATTGGAGTAGCCCCAAATCGCGTTCTAGTGAGACTAAAATTCTAGTGCACTGGGTTGGGTTTGGCATCATAACAAATAGATTGACGTCAATTTTGAGCAAAAATAAATAAATTTTGAAATTGACAAGTTGTGAGTGTCCAATGTCTAGGGGTGCCAAGTCTGCTGATTTTTCAGAAAAGTGTTGATTTTGAGATGTCAAATCTGGCAAAATCTGATTTTTAAGATGCGAAAGTTTGTCAAATTTATAAGAAATATAATGGAAAATTAGCATTTTGCTCCTCTGATTTTTGAAGTCAGATTTGTTGATTTTGAAACAAATGTTCTTGGCATCCCTGACCTTCTCAGTGCTTTTGGATATGTATTCAGGATAGTTAAACTCGAAAAGCAGGGTTCCGCTGTCGATCAACCGCTCTATTTGCTGACATATCATTTGGTGCACCAACTTGACGACGTTTTACTGGAGGTCGTGTACCAGAGCTGGATGTCTGTCCAGAACTATTCGCATGGTTACCACTTGAAGAGCCATTACCACTTGTTGGATTCCCACCACTTCCATTTGTTTCTTCTTTTTCATCCTCGGGTGAACCTTTTCTGTGCGGAAATTTTGCATCTAATTCGGCATTGTACGCACTCATATCGGGTAATTCAGAGTAGGCTAAAAGAAATTCCCCAGTTTTCAACATTTCACCAGCTTTTCCAACTGCTAGGGCAAGTTGTCCTTTATAAACAGTTGTAGATCCATTTCGTAGGCGATAAATATCTCCGGGTGTTACATACTCGCCCAAGTCATTCCATACGCTCATATTTATGGAACCTGTGTGATCGGCTACTCGAATTGTGCGAACATCGTTGCCTTGTGTTGTTCTTCGAGGTACACCTAAAATAGAATATATGTTTTGCCGAATGTAAAACAAAAAATTTAGCAATTTAACACGGTAACGGTTGATCGTTAAAACGGTATATTCTGATAAAACTAAGCATAACTTGTAGGGAGAAACTCAAATTCGAACGAAAAAACTACTTTAGGGGGACATGACTCCCCATTTCGCCGCATTCGCGAAAAAAAGTACCCAATTCGCATTTTTTTAGCAGCGAAGTGTGAAAATTTTGAGGTTTTTATGTAAAAAATGCGAAATGGATCATCAAAAAATGCATACTTCGATAAAAATAACATCCAAATTACGAAAATCGCCTTTTTTATATACCAAACTCGCGAAAATTCGATTTTTTTATAGGCCCAATTCACAAAAATGCGAAATGGGTATTTTTTCATTAAAAAAAGTTCCAAATTGTTCATTTTTAAATCAAAAATCGTGATTTTCTGAGCATTTTCATCATAAAATGGCTATCTTCAAAACAATTTCGCGTCTGCGACGCTGTTTTTTGCTAAAAATTCAAGAATTCAACAAAAAAAATTTTCGAAAAACAATGTAAAGGAGGACCAAGGCAATTTTTTCGATTTTTGGAAAAAATTTGTAAAAAAATCATAAGAAAGGACCCTTTTTGGGCTCCCACGAAATTTTTCTCTGGGTACGCCACTGCCCTCAACAGTCTTTAAAAAATGACTCACCAACATCTAGGACAATAAACATCAGATTAATATTCTTCATTCCAGCTTGAAGTTGTTGAATACACGTAAATCTGGTTGCATTCGGATCTGAAGCCATTTTATTCTAAAACTTGACTTGTATATTCAGAATCATTATTATAAAAGGCAAAAAAGAGTCATCAAATCTTTTTGTCAACAAATGTGAATTTTTTTAAATCATAAAACTTGAAAAATACACTTGTTTTTATCAATGGTTTGTATATCGTGCGTTATTGTTAATTTAGTAACTTTTATAGGCAATAGGAAGGAATGCACCGCACGGTTTTTGGCACTTATATAGAATGCCCTCCCCCCATTGGCCACCAGGGGTGCTAAGGGCCAGGGACGCGGTTTTTTTACAGCCCTAAAAAGATGGGTCGGGCCGTAAAAAATCGCGACCCTACTAAAATAACAAATTTCATTTTTAAACAAAATTGTCATTTTATGAACATTTTCAGTATTAAAGCACACATTTTTCAAAAATTTTGCGCCTGCGGCGCTTATTTTTGCTTTAACGCAAGGGAAAATCAAATAAAAAATGGTAAATTTTTTACTCGGCGAAAAAAATCTCGAACGATTCGAAACTCTCGATTTCGAGAATGCTTCGAGATTTTCGAAGACGCTAAATTTGAGACACTTTCAATTTCTCGTTCACGTCTAGTCGCCGTGAAATTGTACATGTGCGGAATTTTCTGTGCTGAATTTCCGTGCGGATTCAATTTGTGCGGTGCATTCCTTCTTCCTATTGCCCTTTTCTACTTCTCACAAGGAACCATCCCGAAGTGTGACATCGAAACCTAGCGCAAATTGTTCTGGGTGTGGAGAAGTCCTGGCAAAAGGATGTACGAAGTCCTGACATAGGATGCAAAAAGTCCTGACATAAGTTACGAAATATTGACATAACGTGCAAAAGGTTCTGTCTGTTTTAGCATACATAGTTGATGTCAAATATTATCTTACTTTTGAGATTTTTATATAACCTATATAACCAGCACTCTGCAGGACGGTTCGAAAATGAGCACTAAAACACGTCTTCACAAAGTTGTACCAGTCAACGATTGAACCGATCCTGACCTATGCCATGAAAGTCTGATACCCTTCCCAAGTTGTGCTCCAGAATTCGATCGAAAGGGTCAAGAAGTTCGCCACTAATCTTGCCACAAATGACTTTGGCGCCATTTATACTTTCATCGCGACAGCGCTTTTTGTGTCGCGCGACAAAAATGTACTGTCGCGAGGAAATATAAATGGTGCCTTCCGTTTCTCTACCCACTACACTTCGCTTTTAGACAATTTGAACTGGATCCCATTAAGTCAACTTGCCATGAAGAAACGCGCTGTACTTTTTATGCAAATGGCAGACGACAGATACCCGATAATGCCTTCGTGTTGAAAAGCTCCCTGGATCTCCGTCAAAGCGCAAGAACTGGTCATGGATTGGAGCTCGTCCTGCCAGCCATATCATTCGAAGCAGTCCGTAGCAGTTCCGTGAACTCTGTCAGGCGTATCTGGAACGAACTCTCAGTCGAAGTCGCTATGATCCATGATCTGCGCCCAGTTCAAGCGACTGATACGAAACCCAGAAGTCTATGCGGCCCTCTCAATAAGGAATGTGATCAGAAAAGTGAATCCAATCTGTGATACTTCTACAGGATAGGACTTGTTATATTTTATTTATTGAGCTATATCTCTGTGTTAGATCTACATAGGTCGTAATTGGTTGTATAACTGTAACTTATGGGTAGGGAGCGTCACGGGTACTATGAACCCTGTACAAGAAAAGCCGTACTCGGTCATTTTTCAAGATTTGTTTTTAAAAGTTAGATTTTGATCTGTAGAATTGCCATAAATAAAAATTTTGGACTGTATCATCGATTTTCATGATTTTCTACCATAGTCTTTGTGGGTATCTCAAAAACGGTGTTTTTTCAAAAAAAATGCAATTTATCGGAAATTTTTTAATTTAACAGTTTTCTTTGATATAGATCAGCAATAACAACTATTTTTACGTCTTTTTGAACAGTTTTTATGCTTTCAACACTTAATGACTTAGAGATAGGTCAATTTTTGTTAAAATAGTCAAAATCAACCGTTTCAGTAAAATTGCCATAACTTTTTTATTTTCAACCCCCCTTTTACCCCCATTTGAGGATATAGTTAGTAGGCCTAGCCCTACAAAAATAGCTATTTAAAAATTTCCAAATGTTGCGCGCTTTCACGCGCAATGGTCATCTTTGAATTTTGACCATTTTTTGTGTTTTCTGGGGTATAGAGGGCCAGGGAAAATTTTTTTTCTCTCAATTCCATCGGGAATCGCTTCCCCGCCTAGAAAAACCCCCAATATAAACTAAAAAGACGTTTTCGAGCTCGTTTGGGGGAGATAGAGCGATTTTTCCCACCCCGGGGACCCCTCCCCTAAGAAAAAACCTCAATCATTTGAAATGGTGATCTTAATATATTTCTTTATATAAAATTTTTGATTTTTAGCCAAAAACTTTTTAAAAATCGATTTTTCGATTGATATATTTATGAATTTGAAAAAATATTAGCTCTATTGAATTCTCCACTAAAAATTACCCCTAGATAAGCGATTCTAGCGCAATGAAAACAAAATCGGCAAGAGTTCTATCATAAAAATGAAAAAATCCAATTTTTTCGACCTATTGATGCGAGAATTTTGCAAAAATAACATCGCCATTCGATTCCTCGCATAAAATTTACCCATAGTAGATGTTTTCGTATGGTTTTGATAGTATTTACCTTGATTTTCAAAGAAAGTACGCTTTTTGCCTAGGTTTCATTGTACAAAATGCACATTTTTCTAAGGCTAATTTTTCAAGGAAAAAAGCTTTTTTGATGCGGTTTTTTTTCACTATAGGGTTTTTAATATCACAGATTTCGATTATAAAACAAATCTGGGGTATTTTTCATACAAAACTTTCGAGTTCCAAAAATGCGTGACGCTCCCTAGCTATAGCCAGTCAATGATCCAAACTGAGCTTTCCATCATGAACTTGAACATTCTTCAAGTTCAACATGGACTTTATGTTGAACGAAATTCTAAGACTTTTGGCAACAAAATTGAAGGGGGTATCTCACTGGAAAAATTAGAAAATCGATTTTTAATTTTTAATATTATAAATGTAGTACCGGATAAGTCTCTGGTACGCAGACTAATACGCGTACTAGTAGAACGTGTTTAACACTCCCCCACATCTTGATCACTTGTGTCTCTTTCTGACCAGTTTTTCACGCTGAACACGATGCTGCAAAAATTTTTTGAAAAAAATTCACTTTAGGGGGGTCTAGAGCCCCATCTGTACAGAGTATACCATGTTATATTCATGTGACATTGTGTATATCGTAACTCATCATAACTTTTTTTCTATAAATGCGTTTCCTATAATTTAAAGCACGTTTTTATTACCCATTGCTGCCCTTTTTAACCGTACCAAAACTATGTTCCAAGCATTTGTAGTTTTCGAGAAAAGTGATTTTTTTTCTATGTTAATATTAAAATAACGCTTTTTGACCCCCTCAAAAAATCACTTTTTGGGTTCTAGCTCGAAATTTTCTTTCAATGCAGGTATCGAGCCGCACATAAAAATAAACTAGAAATTCTGACCAATATCCATAGCCAAGTCCCTTTTCGAAAGGCGGGCACCAAAAAATGAAACATTGATAACAAAGTATGCATATATAATATACCATGTTATATACATGTGACATTGTTTATATCGTAACTCATCATAACTTTTTTTCTATAAATGCGTTTCCTATAATTTAAAGCACGTTTTTATTGCCCACTGCTGCCCTTTTCAACGGCACCAAAACTATGTCCCAAGCTTTTGTAGTTTTCGAGAAAAGTGACTTTTTTTCTATGTTAATATTAAAATAACGCTTTTTGACCCCCTCAAAAAATCACTTTTTGGGTTCTAGCTCGAAATTTTTCTCTTAATGCAGGTATCGAGACGCACACAAATAAACTAGAGATTCTGGCCGATATCCATAGCCAAGTCCCTTTTCGAAAGGCGGGCACCAAAAAATGAAAAATCGCTAACAAAGTATGCATATATAATATACCATGTTATATTCATGTGACATTGTGTATATCGTAACTCATCATAACTTTTTTTCTATAAATGCGTTTCCTATAATTTAAAGCACGTTTTTATTGCCCACTGCTGCCCTTTTCAACGGCACCAAAACTATGTCTCAAGCTTTTGTAGTTTTCGAGAAAAGTGACTTTTTTTCTATGTTAATATTTAAATAACGCTTTTGGACCCCCTCAAAAAATCACTTTTTGGGTTCTAGCTCGAAATTTTCTTTCAATGCAGGTATCGAGCCGCACATAAAAATAAACTAGAAATTCTGACCAATATCCATAGCCAAGTCCCTTTTCGAAAGGCGGGCACCAAAAAATGAAACATCGCTAATAAAGTATGCATATATAATATACCATGTTATATACATGTGACATTGTTTATATCGTAACTCATCATAACTTTTTTTCTATAAATGCGTTTCCTATAATTTAAAGCACGTTTTTATTGCCCACTGCTGCCCTTTTCAACGGCACCAAAACTATGTCTCAAGCTTTTGTAGTTTTCGAGAAAAGTGACTTTTTTCTATGTTAATATTTAAATAACGCTTTTGGACCCCCTCAAAGAATCACTTTTTGGGTTCTAGCTCGAAATTTTCTTTCAATGCAGGTATCGAGCCGCACATAAAAATAAACTAAAGATTCTGGCCGAAATCCCTGACCAAGTCATTTTTTGCATTAGAAGAAAAAATTCAAGATAGAACCCAAAGAGTGATTTTTGAAGGGGTCCAAAAACGTTATTTAAATATTAAAGTAGAAAAAATCGATTCCTCGCATAAAATTACCCCTATTGTCAGAAAACTTTTTTATTTATAATTATATGGGATTTTCATATAGCAAAAGGTCGAAAAATCTATATTTTCCCTGAATCAGTCAAGGAAGCGTTTTTACTGTTCGGGAGTGCGCGCAATTGATTCCTCGCCTCGCTTAGAAAAACCTAAGAATCGACGGTTTTCTCATAAAAATCTGAAAATGTTTGATTTTCGCTTCAATACACCGATTCCCTGAATAAGGGTCAAAAAAGCGTTTTTACGCTTCGGGAATGCGCGCAATCGATTTTTCGCATGATTTTGCCCCTACAAAAAAGCGGATCGTATAATGTGTCTCGCAAAACACCGGGCACTTTTTATTTCGTGTTTTCTCGGCTTCCCGAAAAGATTTTTCGATGATCTTTTTATTGCATATAGATCGCCTCCTCTAGTTTCTTTTCCGGATGTTTTTGGCAAAAAATTTCGAATTTTACATACTTGAAATTTGCGATTTTTGATCAATGCTACCAATAAATTTTTTTAAATTAACGGAAATTATCAGAAATTAATTCACTTTATTAAAATATATTTTAAAATTCGAAATTTTTTGCTAAAAACATCCGGAAAAGAAACTAGAGGAGACGAGCTATATGCAGAAAAAAGATCATCGAAAAATCTTTT
>OZJO01023484.1:0-13461 GCA_900406225.1 Acrobeloides nanus | reverse complement strand
GCATTGGAATTGGAACAGTCGCTATTTATTTTCCAACAATATCTTCTTTTCAAGAAAAGTTCGACTTTGCAAATAGCCGATAAGAAAAAGTCGAGAAAAAAGACCGAAATTGTTTAAATATTGTTTTGTTATAATATATTTGTTAATTTTGCTATTTTTGTTTTTAATGATATAAAGTTTTTGTTGTTTCATTTAAATTTTTGCAGGATCGTAAACTGCACGAACATGGAAATTGCTCGGCTACTTTATATGTTCCAGAGAACAAATTTTGATCATTTTGCTCGCTGCGTATATCCGACTGATGCGTGAGAATGCGTAGCTCTTATCGGATTTTGGTTAAATTTGAGACTAAATGGATTCAAGGGAGTACCGAAAATTTTTTCTACGAAAAAAGGCGTTGCATCTTTAGAAGCACAGTTGACATTCGCTAAAGGGCGTTATGAAATTATAATTAGATGTTTGAAATTTTATGATATTTCTTGCACCTAAAATCTTATTTTTTCCTCAAAAATCAAATTTTGCTCGATTTGAAAATCGAAATTTGTGCTCAAAATTTGAATTTTTTCCTCAAAAATCGATCAAAAAATAGGTGCAAAAAATATCATCCTTTGAAATTTTATGATAAAGCAAAATTCGCAAAGCCCATTCATAATATTCACATCAATTCCATTTCAAAATAGACGTGTACATTAAAAAGAATTTCGTGAAAATTTTCATTTTCTATCAGAAGACGGTTAGAGGTAAATAAAAAGTGTGATATTTTTGAAGTTATACTCCAGACAAGCTGGTATTTTTAAATACGGTTCATTTTATACGAAAATTAAAATTTGCTTTTTTAATTTTTAAAGAGTCGTTAAGTTGGCAGAACAATTGTGATGCATTTTAGGGACTATCTAGACTTTGGCGCCACTATTTTGTTGCACGAAAAAATCTTGTGAAAAAAGAATTTCTTCCTGCAGTTCAACGACATGAACAAATTTTTTTCGCGCGACGAATAAAATCGCAAAGAGACTATAGAACTAACAGCGAAAAAATCGCGCGACAAAATTTTTTGTTGCAGCGTCGCTCGCGACAAAAGTATAGTGAGCCCATACAGGGTGTATCGAAAAAAATCAGAATTTGGGCGATTTTTTCATGCTTTTTCGACTCGAAATTTTTTTCAAAAGTCCTAAAAATGACCCATATAGGGGTAATTTTATGCGGGAAATCTATTGCGTGCACTCCCGAACCTTGAAAACGCTCCCCAGCTCCTGATTCAGGGAAGTAAGTGTGTGAATTTGTATACACCATTACTTTCTTGAATCAAGATCTGGGAAGCATTTTCAAGCTTCAGGAATGCGCGCAATCGATTTCCCGCATAAAATTACCCCTATACGGGTTATTTTAGGTTTTTTTGAAAAAATTTTCAGAAAAACATGAAAAAATCGCCCAAATTCTGTTTTTTTTTCGATACACCCTGTACTTTTCTAGATTTTTGATATAAATCTTGGATAATATATGAAGGTTGAGAATGGATCTAGACCTTTATGCGGATACGGAATATCCGCTTGATTTTGATGACGATCAAGAATTTGGTAAAGATGCTAGTGAAGAGGAGTATGATGCAATAAACGATGAAACTTTTGGTGTGGAAGTTGGTGATATTGCAGAGTTGGAAGATTTCGCCAATCAGGTGAATTTAGAAGTGCTTCACTAATTTTGAGAAAAAAAATTCGATTTTGAGCAAAAATTTCGATTTTGACAAATTTTTGTCGAATTTTAATTTTTGAAAAAACTTTAGACGGCCCATTTACGATTGGAAGAAATCAACGCCCCTCATCCCAGTCAGCTTCCAATGCCTGAAAATTTCAAAGATGAAAAGCCAATCTTTCCAGACATCTTTAGCCATCATGACGAAGTAAGCTTCAGCCTTAAACTAATTCCTATTTTTTCAAAAGAATCTTGTGTCTCGAAGCTTGACTCGTTTGGTGGGTGCTAAGACGATTGATGAAATTGAACAGGAACAGTTGAAACTTGCAAGTGCCACGATGACTTCCATATCATCAATATGGAATTCATCCAGAGTGCCAATGCCACCAACTACATCAGCTATTCCTTCAACTGCTGCTCCCATAACAGCCGAGGAATTGGAACGGAAAATTTTATTAGAATCTGCTAACTTGGCTATGTCACCTTCGATTCGACCACCTCCGTTTACTCCACAAGCATTTACACAATTCCATCAACAATTGCGGGCTCCTCCTCCAGGTTCAAATTTTAAAGAAGGAATTGGAGTTATTGTGGATTAGGGGGTCACCCCAGGGTTGGGGGACAATGACCCAAAGTCCAAAATCCACAGATAGTTTTTTTCAACTTTTTATCCAAGTAAAAACCTGTGGTTTTGGACAAAAACATAAAAGGGTACCCTTATGATTTTTTTCAAAATTTTTCCTGAAGGGGGGGGGGGGAATTGTCCGGATTGCCTCCTACGTGCCTGTTCCATCCCGTTCTTGTCTATCCCCGAATTTTAAACATGAAATTTAGGCTTGCCACCAAATCAACAATCATTGTATACACGTCCACCTCCAGGATTCTTCATGCCACCACCGCCCACTATACCTGGAATACCGAATTCTTTACCTAACCTACCGCCACCATTCCCATTCCCTCCAAATTTGTCAATGCCTCCCATGAATTCAATGCCTTTTATTCCCCCCTCAGTCCTAAATATGCGAGGTAGACCACCGCAGCACAATATGAGAAATCTACGTCCTAAGCGCAAAGAAGGAATGCCGTCGATTCGAACAATTTCTGATTTTGCCTGTGATCCATTTGCTGGATTCATGTCGAAGAAGGAAAGAGAATGGCTCATCAAGATTCAGATTATCCAGTGCTTGGGCACAGGGGATCCATCCGAGGACGATTTTTATTACCATGTAAGATGATTTGCAATTGAAAACTTATCATGGATATCCTTTTTTCGTCAGGGCCGCCACTAATTCGTTCGGAAATTTTTTACTTCACTAATAACATCACTAATAGGCGTTCAGACACGTTCGGAAATGTTCGGACGAGCGCCCGAACGTTTCTGAACGCGCCCGAACGACTATTAGTGATGTTTCCGAACGCGTCTGAACGCAATTAGTGAAGTTATTAGTGAACTAAAGTCCGTTCGAGAGTCGTCCGAACGTATTAGTGGCGGCCCTCAAAGATTTTTGATGATTTTTTATAGCGATGGAGGAAACAGAGGGTATTGGAAAAGTTGCCAGAGACAAGGAAAGTGCCAAAAGAAAAGGCAAAATATTATTCTATCGAAGATGCATACCCTTCAAATTACACGCCACCGTCGTTTGCGGGAAGTTTAGGCAAACCTTCTATGTGTACAACAAGCTTTCCTCGACAGGTGAGCAGATTTTAGAAAATCGTGTCGAATATATTCATGTCTCCGACCCCGGAAGAATTTTGTGATTTTTTCACATTTTGTGTCCTTTTTTGATCTCCACGGGGGGAGGGGCATTTCGAATAAGGTGCCAATGTCATCTTATTCGAAATGCCCCTTGTGAGCCCACAGGAAGGGGCATTCTGAACATACATATCCAGTAGGGAGAGGACGCTTGCATGGAGGGAGGGTGGGTGGATGACCAATTAGGGGGGGGGATAAGGGGGGACGTACTTTTTTTTAACGATTTTTTCAAAAATTGATTTTTTTTTCGAAAATTTTTGAAAAATATTAAAAATTGAGTCAAAAGTCTATTTTGAGCTCAAAATAGGGTAAAAACTGATTTTTTTTAAAGTAAAAAATTGGCTCAAAAATTATATAATTTTTATAAATTTTAGCCTAAAATTGGGGGGGGGGGACACTTCAAAAAGTGTCTGGTGGGTGCCAAATTTTCCTTGGTGGGTGGGTGATGGGGTGGACCGCCCCCCCACTGGATATGTATGATTCTGAATAAGGGCCTAAAAAGATTGGAGAAAATAGGTTGAAGAAAAAGTTGGATAAAGCTTTAATGCCAAGTGTTTTTAAAGTCACTTTTAAGATGATCGAAGTCCACAGTGAAAACCCCGATGAAGATGAACATAAGAGCACGCCGAGTAACTCTCAAAAGAAGCTTCGCGCACTTCTAATGCAAATCGAAAACGCTTCGCTCACCTTATTGGAATGTGAAAGTATAAGGCATCGTTTGGAAAAGACTGAGCCAACTGAAATCAATGATCTGTTGACTACTCTCAATTCGAAGCTAGAAACTATTATGACAAGTGTTGTTACAGACGAACATCTACCAATGGTGATGATCATACAGAAAGGGCGTCATTTTCTCGGGCGTCTTATTGAATTTTCTGACACTGAATCAAGAAAGGAGATTTTCAAGGCCATTTTGGATGGTGTGCCGAAGTTTTCCAAAAAGATGGATTCAGATGCGGTAAGTATGAGAAATTTTTGTACCACACGTGTACAAACACCCCCTCCCGAAAATTTAGACTTGTTGCGGGCGAAAAATCGACCTATTTTTTTTAGAAAATTTTTGGGCGAGCCGCAAAATTTTTCTCTCATTTCGCCCGCATCCCAGGAGCCCGCGGGCGAAATAGGTCTCGCCCGCAAATTTTGCGGGCGAAAAGTCATTTTGGCCTGCGGGTTGCGGGCGACCCCCCCCCGAAATTCGGGGGAGGGGGTTTGTACAATTGTGTTTTGTACATTATTGATGAATCGATTTAGCAATCCAATTCATTGCTTACATCACTTTCAAATGCTATTTCTCAATTAAAGAATGAAGATTTTTATAGTTTCTTTGAAGCATGGAAAATGTCTCAGATTGGAGCTTTGTTAACAATTCAAGTAAGTAAAAAAACGGGCATCAATTGGAGGTCTCGGTAGCACAATCATACATGGGCAAGGGGGTAGGCTGGCAAACCGAAAAGCGACACGTTTGACGACCTTTTTGGCCGTCAAAAATTACAAAATTCGTAAAAAAAATCGAAAAATTCATCAAAAACCCTTTGGTTTTTTGCTGCAAATTTTTACCAAAAGCAACACGTTTGCCGAAATTTGACACCCCCAGCGGCGACATGGGGTGGGTCGACCCACCCCTTGCCCAAGTGTGAGCACAATGATAGGCACTTGGACGGTGGCCAGGAGGTACGGGCTCGAGTCCCGGTCGGGTCCGAAAACTTTTGCCCAGTTTCAAAATTCAATTAAGTATCAGGCAAGCATGTAAAAAAAGTCTAACTTTGCCTGATTTTCAATAAAATCGTGTTTATTGAAACGATTGGTCATGAAATTTTTAAATGGCTCAAACTGATCATTTTCCCTGAATCAGGGTCAGACATGAGCAATTTCGATTGGTCAGTGTAGGCATGATCAGTGCTGATCATGTAGTTTTCGAGATGCTGATCATGTAATTTTTGAGAATCTTTTAGTTTTCGAGATAATTTAATTTCGTTCGAAATTGCTCATGTCTGACCCTGATTCAGGGAAAATGATCATCTGGAGCCATTTTAAAATTAATTTTTAATTTTAGTTTGTCCAACAGTTTATTATGGCGATACTGATCGGAGCGTCAAGAATTCGACATTTTTGTCTTTCCGCGAATAAGTGCAATTTATGCACATGGCTACTTTCAAAAACGCAAATCCCTCCGAATGTTGGAAAGGATTTCAAGAGTATCTTTGAGAAAAATGACTTGATCAACGTTCAAGAATGGCTTAGTTCTATTTTTGCTCATCCAGGCAATTTAGCAGAGCTTCTCGTCTATTCTTTATCATAGCCAATATATAGATCTCGTATAAAATCTGACCTTTTTTCATTTGTATAAGAAAGTTGTTGTTATTGAAATTTTTATTACCACACGGTAAAAATACTCAAAAATTACGGAGAAATTCTATCCAGGCACGTAGGGAGGAGCAGGGGGTCTGTTTAACTTTTTCCCACTGGTTCTTTAGGGGGACCAAGGGGTATAGATCCCCGAAATTGGATTCCTCCCTACATGTCTGATTATATCTATTCTTTTATTTGGCATTTGTTTTAGCTTACTTCTTCGTTTCCATGGAACTTTTGTACTATAGAATGTTTTATACAGGATGTTCCAAAAAAACCGCCATCTGGAAATTTTTTGGGGAAAATTTTTCAAAAAATTTTTTCTCCAAAATGACTCATTAGGAGTATTTTTATGCGAGAAATCAATTGCGCGCATCGAGAAACCTTGAAAACGCCTCCCAGGCCATGAAATATAAGATTTTTGTATTTTTTTAGTTATTTTCGGTAGGAATTCCTACTTGAAAATTGGATATTTCATGGTCTGGAAGGCGTTTTCAAGGTTTCTCGATGCGCGCAATCGATTTCTCGCATAAGAACATCCCTAATGAGCCATTTTGGAGAAAAATTTTTTTGAAAAATTTTCGCCAAAAATGACCAAATGGCGATTTTTTGGAACATCCTGTAATTTTGTGAATGATTATATTCTATTTGAAAAAATAAAAATTTATTTTAAATTACTTTTTTAAAATTTTTATTAGGTTTTTATCTGATTATCTGCTATTTGAACCTAAATTTTTTTTAAACGAATTTTAATCATAGTTGCGAGAAAATGGCTGAAGCACTTCGCAATTTCTGGCCGAAACTTGTTGCAACCCGCCGTCTATGGATGAATCAATATGAAGATTATGGTATGTATAATATAATATATTATTTAGAGACCGCTACGTGAAAATTTGTTCAACGATTTTTCTCGAAATTTTTTGCAAAAAATATCCAAAATGTGTTTGTAGAAACAACTTTGAATTGAGATCGTTTGCTAAATTTTGAGCAAAAAAATCGAGAAAAATGAAAAAAAGGGGTAAATTCGATGTCACAACCGCAAAGAATTGTTTAATGTCGATCAATCGTTTCAATAAACAGATTGATTGAAATTCAGGCATCATGTTTCATAAAGACAACACAATGTATAATTCCGGAGCTACTAACACAATAGGGGTGGGCCACCCACGTGAAAATTTTTTCTGGAAATGACCCCCCTAGGGGTAACAACATGCGGGGAATTCGAATTTGACATTTTCGAAGCGAAAAAATACTTCCCTGTTTCAGGGAAGGTGTATTGAAACGAAAAGTCGCAAAAATGCGATTTTTGCCTAAAAATGTGCGTGGGAATCCGAATTTGATTTTGGCAAAATATGATTTTTTGGAAAAAATTCGAAAAAAGATTCCTCGGATTCAAGAAAGGCTGTATATCGACGCGAAAAGTCGAGAAAATCATTTGTTAATTCGGATTCCCCGCATGTTTTTACCCGTAGAGGGGTCATTTCTAGAAAAAAATTTTGAAAATTTTTTCACGTGGATGGAAAAATTACAAGACTATAACAAAAATTTTGTTATATTCTTGTAGTGCACACTAAAAATACTATTTTAGCACAAAAAATTCGAAAATTTGTTTGGGTCGCCTATACCCCCCCCCATTTTTTGAGGTCGTTTTTTAAAATATGGCGGTCTCTAGTATTATTTTAAATTTTCATCAGACTAAACTTACTCTAGGCCGATCGAATCAGCTTCGTCTTGCAACTCTCATTGGGCTTGGAGGCCTTTACTATCTTATCCACCGGTCAGGTGTGAAGAAAGAGGAAAAGAAGCAGCTCAAAGTCAAAGAGAAGCAAGATATCGTTAGAGAAGCTCTAGGACGTGCTAGTGTTAATAATTAAAATTCTAGGTTTTTCATTTGACGTTCATAAAGTTGATTCGGAAGGTTGACACGATAAAGTTGATATGAATAAAGTTGATAAGATAACGTTGAGAACACGAGATACAACTCCTATTTTGTCTATATGATCTAATTCGTCGTAGAAAAATTTCTATTTTTTCAAAAAAATAGGATTGATCGTTTCGTGTCAACATTATTCATGTCAACTTTATCGTGTAAAAGTCGTTTTGTGTCAACTTTATGAACGTCTTTCATTTTGTTTAGAGGCGTAGAGACGCTCTTTTTATAACCAGAATAAAATTTAGTATTGAAAACACGTTTTGCGAGAAAATCAAACATTGTTCTTACGAAGGGCTGCTCCGAAACAAAGTGGAAACCGGGAAGAGAACAGGCTCGAAAAGTATGTTCCTGGCAGCATAATTATTTTTTTAAATGACGCAAAAATGCTTTTCCGGAATGGAACTTCACTAGAGTAACGTAAGTTTTTCAGCTAGATAAGAAGGATATCTTCAAAAAACCTCAAAAGTTCCCATGTATACGTCCACGCAGGGATGCGGACGGGAACTTTGAGTCTTTTGAAGATATCTTCTTATCTAGCGGAAAAACTTATGTTGCTCTAGTAAAGTTCCCTTCCTGAAAAGCATTTCTGTTTCATTAAAAAAATTATGCTGCCAGCCATTCGGGAATATAATTTTTGAGCCTGTTTCCCCCTTCCCTATTTCCACTTTGTTCCGACGCAGCCCTGGTTCGGACAGAAATTTTTTTGGCATCTTTGCTTTATTTTGGTCTGAGAAGCATCTTCAAGGTTTTTCAATGCGCGCAATCGATTTCTGATATAAAAATACCTATAATGTCATTTTGGAGAAAAAAAATTTTGAAAAATTTTCGCCAAAAAATGGCCAAATGGCGGTTTTTTGGAACACCCTGTATAGGCAAAATGAGTTACTATGTCGTTTTTTCAAAATAAAGCAAAAATGGCAAAAAATTTTCTGTCCGAAAATTCAAGGATAATGTTCGATTTTCTCGCAGAACATGTTTTAAAGTAAAACATTGTACATAATAAGTCTGTTTTGCTTGATATTTTTTAAAGATATTCTAAAATTTTTCAACTTGTATATAGTATTGAAGATGGTCGTTTACATAATGTGCGCAAAATACTGGATGGATTTTACGCTTATAGCAGAAACTAATTTGGTAATTTTATTTGTAGTAGTAAACCGTAAAAACGCCAAATTTTTAATCTATCTCGTTTATTCAAATTTACAATTCTCACATTTTTTTTCTCTATCGGTGTGAAAATCTTTATAAAAAAATTAAATTTTTAGCTAAAATAAATATGACCATCATTTTCAGCACCAAAGAGAAAGTAGAAATATTTTTTTCTTACTACCACCCCCTGTGCGAATTTTCAAGAATTTTCTCCTCTTAAAAATGAAATTTGCCATTTTAGTTAGGCCGTGTTTTTTTACGGCCCGGCCCATCTTTTTCCCTTACGTAATTTCCTTACGGAAATGCCCTTACGGAATGTATTTACGACGGAAGGAAACTAGGAGTTTCCTTTCCGTCGTAAATACATTCCGTAAGGGATCGTTCTGTAAGCGTAAGGAAACTTCTAGTGCCATCTTTTTAGGGCCGTAAAAAACCGCGGCTGATGCCCGGCCCTTAGCACCCCTGTTTTGATGTCAATCGTCTTCTCTCATCGTCCACTCCTTTTGTTTTAGCGTTAGGGGTTTAAATCTAATGGTGCAAAGTTCTGCAGTCTGCACAGACATTACGCGTTTTATACAAGAAGATACAGAGAGGGGGGGGGGGCAAAAGTCCTCGCCAAGGGGGAAAAAGTCTTTCAAAAAAGTGTTTTCTCGACAATTCTGGACGAGAAACACCTTTTCAGCGTTTTTAACAATGTCAGAACTTTTGCCCCTTAGCCGAGGACTTTTGCCCCCCCCCCCTTGTAAATAGTGTTGTTTTTTTCTGCGCAAATTTTTTTCGTTATTTTTGAATTATTTGGTACTTCCATACATTTTTGAGATGTCCTCTGGCGTAGCCAGATATGTCAGTACGGTCGGGTGCGATTTGGGATCGGTGGGTGGCGGTCATCCAAAGTTTAATCAAAAATAATGGGAGAGTTTTGATATTTTTCGAATTTTATCAAAATTATGATGGGTACTCTTATGATGTTTTTGTGTTTTTGGTCCGAACGGAACGATCGCCTCTCATTTGTTACGACACTGTTGTAATCTAAATTTTTACCCCTCACTATGCTTTACTTTTTTTATACATATAAATTTTAAGCTAAAAAATGGAAATTAAAGGCAAAGAAAAATTAGATTACTTCGTGAAGAATGCTCGTAACGTTGCTGGTCTTCGTTTTGGATTTCTGAATACTGCTGCTTCAGCCGGCCATACTTTTTACAGATCAATTTTTGGTAAGTATAGTTTTATGTTTGTTTGGGATATTTCAATAAATTGAAGACAGTAGCAGTAGCGTATCCGGGGGGGGCGGCCGCACCCCCCCCCCCCCCCCCGAAATTCGAAAAATGAAAATTTTTCGGTCCCCCTTATGTTGGTCCCTCCCCCACTCTCGTGCCCCCGAAATTCGATCCTATATACGCTACTGGATAGTAGTACTGAAAAAAACTGTACCCCCTCCCCTAGTTATGTGTGTCGATCAACTTCTTTCACCGATCCCTACGTCATGGTATATCATGAGGGGTTTAAACAGAGGTGCCAAGTATGCTGATGTTATCAGAAAAGTGCTAATTTTGAGATATCAAATCTGACAAAATGCTGATTTTTCAGTGTTAATTTTGATTTTTGAGATGCGAAAATTTGTCAAATTTATAAGAAATATAATGAAAAATTAGTAGATTTTGCTGATTTTTGCTCCTAAAATCTGGTGATTTTTGAAGTCAGATTTGCTGATTTTGAACAAAATGTTCTTGGCATCCCTGGGTTTAAATTTGACCTGTGAAAGTTAGTCCGAAATGCTGCGACATTACACGTTTTATGATAGAAGATATCCTTAATCTGGATTTTATTAACACTTTCTCGATTTCACAAAAGATATTCACGTTTCTGTAAACTAACTTGAACTTTTAGGCCGTATTAATCCAATCTTTCTATTCACTGGTGTTGGTTTTATCACATATGTATGTGCTAACAAGCTTCGAAATGACTATCAAAATTTCATGATCAAAGAAGGAAAGTCACGCATTGTCGAAGGAGCTTTGAAACAAAATGATTCCTATTAAGTGACAAAATTCTATTTTTATTTGTTGTTCAATATAATTTTGCATTGATTATTCTAGGTCTATATATAAATTTAATCTTTTAAAAATCTTCATATGTTTTTTACATATATATATATTTCTTGACATTTTATTCTTTTACACTATGTTTAGCGTCAAGATGTCAGATGTAGAAGAAACTATTAAAAGAATTCAATCTCAACGTGGCGTTAGTGGGATTATTGTTATGGATAGTATCGGTGAGTTATGCAATAGTTTAACGTGATTGTTGTAGGCTGTACCATTTGGTTTCTATATCGATGTGCATATGTGTGCAGAGGAAGTCTCAAAAAATTGTATCTTTCCCCCCCCCCCCCAATATAAAATTTTGCATTGGACCCTCTTATGTGTTTTTTTTCGAAAATGTTCAAAATTTTAGGGGGGAACTAATAAGGGACCAAGGTGATTTTTTTTCAATTTTTCAAAAATAACCGTGGTTCCTTCCTATGGTTTTTCGCGCCAACAAGGCGCGAAATTTTTTATTTTTGATGATCAAAATTTCCGGTCTCTACTCCTACAGATTCCCCAAATTTTGGAAAAAATGAACCGGTACCATTTAATTTTTAAATTTAAAAGTTTTAAGGCCGCGTTATTCGTAGTACATTAGATGATGAACAGACAAGCCAAAACGCTCCACTCCTTCATCAATTATGCGACAAATCCAAAAGTGTGATACGGGAAATCGACACTTCTAATGATCTCACGTTTTTGAGACTTCGTACTAAAAAGAACGAAATCATGATTGCACCCGACAAAGATTACCTATTGGCTGTTTTCTATCAAAAGACTTCGTCGTGATTTTCTTATAAGAAGACAATATATTATTTTGCTTGTTGGTTCTAAGAACCGTGTTATGTTTGAATAGCAGATAAAAGTTATTGGTTTAGAGGCAGGGGCGTAGCCATAAAAAATTTCAGAGGGTCTGAAGTATAAAAGTTTTGGCGACTTTTTTGGTCTCCGCGCGGCAAAAAAATTTTCAAAAATGGGAAAAATCATAAAGGAGGGGGGACCAAGAGGGAAATTTTTTCATTTAGCCGAGAGACCGTGCTCTTATTCCCCATAATATTGCTGGTAACGAATTTTGGGGTTGAGTACTCCCTCTTATGGGGGCATGATTTTTTTATCTGCTATTCATACGTGGGCAAGAGGGACTGCCCTTTCCCACTTCTTATTGGCCGAAAAATTGTGATACTACTTCTTATTTTGCCTAAAATCCGAAAAAATACATAAGGATCCCCTTATGTTTTTGCCCAAATTTGAAAAAAATCAATTTTTTGGTAAAAACTCCTATATTTGGACCCACTTCGTAAATTTAGGACCAAAAATGCTTATGTTACGATCCACTTCTTAAATTTTTTGACCAAAATACATGGACCCACTTCTTATTTTTGGACCCTGCCCCCCCTAATGCCCATGTATGCTGCTATTTATTTACTGTACCTAATTTATTATTCATAAATTTTTTTCTTATGTCTTAAATGATTATACAAGTTTTAATCTTATACTTTTTACTATTCTGTTTTATACAGAGCGTATAAAAAATCAGAATTTGAGCGATTTTCTCATGTTTTTTTGAAAATTTTTTTTTAATGACCCTATTAGGGCTAATTTTATGCGAGGAATTTATTGCTCGCATTCCCAAAGCTTGAAAATTCTTCCTTGATTCGATTAGTACATGTTCAATTTTCTCTTCAATACACACATCTATTTCCCTGAATCAGGGTCAGGGAGACGTTCTCAAGCTTCGGGAATGCGTACAATCGATTCCTCGCATAAAATTAACCCTAATAGTAGGGACCGGCAGGGGTCTTATGAGAAGTGTACGCGAAAAAGCGTCCACCCATCATTTTTCGAGTTTTATCACAAAATTATATATTAATATCTGGAGATTCAGAATAAGTCATTTCGGTTTGAATCAACTTTTTTGAGGGGTTTTGGCTTCAAGTTTCATAATACGTCGAAAAATGGGGTTTTTTAAAAATAAAGGTTTAAACGTTTATATTTTTTAGCTATTACATTCGGTTTTTAGTATTAATAATAGAAATAAGTTATGGGGAATAAGTCTATACGTTTTTTAGACTCAAATCCTTTGTACAAAAAAGTTATACAATTTTTTTAAAAAAAAGTCGAAAATAAGTCATTTTACTAAAATCGCTATATCTCCAAAAGTATGATGGCGTAATTTACCGAAACTTTGGAGTGAATAGGTAGAAGTGTACCCTATATTTTAATGTCACTTCTGAGTTTCAGATGTGACAAGAAGTGACAAGAAAATCGCAACAGTACAAGGACCCCTGGGATAGGGCAAATTCTGGGGTATAGGGGACCAGGGAAATTTTTTTGTCGTCCAATTCCATCGGGAATCGCCTCCCCGCCCGGAAAAACCCCCTGTATAAAGTAAAAAGACGAATCCGCACTTATTTGGGGGAGATAGTGCGATTTTTCCCCTGGGGACCCCTTCCGAACCCCAAAAATAGTCACTATCGTAGGGGTGAATTTCAGTGTTCAAA
>OZJO01023481.1:0-32331 GCA_900406225.1 Acrobeloides nanus | reverse complement strand
AATTTTGTAACCTTAAGTCCAATCCCGTTACGACTTAGATTTTGGAAGAGATTTATTTACAGGGTGTTTCACAAAAAATCGGACACTTTTTATTTCGCGTTTTCTTGGCTTCCCGAAAAGATTTTTCGATGATCTTTTTTTCTGCATATAGCTCGCCTCCTCTAGTTTCGTTTCCGGATGTTTTTAGCAAAAAATTTCGAATTTTACATACTTGAAATTTGCGATTTTTGACCAAGGTTACCTGGTTTTTGACCAAGGTTACCGATTAATTTCTTAAAAAGCTACGTTTTTAAGGCAACATGAAATATTTTTGATAAAAAATCGCAAATTTCAAGTATGTAAAATTCGAAATTTTTTGCTAAAAATATCCGAAAAAGAAACTAGAGCTATAAGCAGAAAAAAGATCATCGAAAAATCTTTTCGGGAAGCCGAGAAAACGCGAAATAAAAGAGTGTCCGGTTTTTTTTTGAAACACCCTGTAGCATTAAAAAATGAATGAATGATGGCCCTAGATTATTTTCTTTTATATACTATTTGGATGAGACTTGGGGAGGCTTCATATGAGGCCTAGATAGGCCTCGCATGAGGCCTAAGGGGGCTTCTTCGAAGCCTGGACAGGCTTCATGGAGAGTCTAGACCGGAAGTGGAGGCATTGGCAGGCTTCGAGGGAGCCTGTGCAGGGAAGCCTAGGTAGTCTTCTTAGAGACGCGTCGGGACGATGCGCTTCGCGCACAGTTACGATCGATCTCGGATGTGAGTTTCTAATCGTTTCTGTGCTTATAATTAATAGGAAAGCTATCAAAATTGCATCGGTTGTCATGACACTATCTTAATATCGAACCAATCTTGGTTATAAGCAAAATAATTACAAATAGATGAATAACGGATTTCTGGGTATATTACGTGGAAAATTTTGCCACTGTCCAAAACAGGTGGAAAACATAGTAAAAATTTTCCATATACGACAGCCATTATATTGTTAATCTAAAGATATAGCGGCAAACGTCAGCTCGATGATTATATATTATCTGCTAACAGTTTATGAGTATTTTTCAATATTCCAAATCTCTATCAATACTATCGTATCGCCGTTTTGTATCCATATCCTTATAAACAGGTCACCGGATGAAATGAAGCACTATAAAATATTATACTCCAACGTTATATTTTCCACATATTTAATCGGTATGAGTGCAGGTGTGCTTCACCCATCTTTTTTGTACACACCTAATTTTACTGTTTTACTTCCTAAAATCATTTATGTAGATGAGAATATTTACCGAAGCGCATTGATCATATTCTTATTTATACTCATCTTAGCAGCGATCGCATTTGTATATAACGTGGTCATTCTTAGTTTATATCTGTATTTTCAGTCGTCGATTGATTATGATTTTATGTTGTCTTTTACAAAAGCTCGATATATTCTAATTCATGTTCTAGCTATAATTATATTTGATATAAGTGCATTTTTGCCGTTGTATTTACAAATGTTACCTCTAGATGATATTAATAATATCTTAAAAAAGAGTCAAGGTAAATTTTAACCCCTTACTGCGCAGCGTATCTTTTAATATTAAACGAGAAATGTCTGTTTGTCTGTTTATGTCACCGAATTTTGTAACTTTAAAGGGGGGAACCATTTGGGAGTCATTCTTCGGAAAAAATTTTTTTCGATATGACCTATATAAAATACAGATATAAATTAAGAATGACTACATTATCATGCGAGAAATCGATTACGCGCACTCCCGAAGCGTGAAAACGCTTTCTTGACCCTGATTCAGGGAAGGTGGTGGGTGTATTGAAGCGAAAATCAAACATTTTCGGATTTTTATGAGAAAACCGTCGATTCTTAGGTTTTTCTAGGCGGGAAATCGATTGCGCATACTCCTGAAGCGTGAAAACGTTTGCTTCACCTTGTTTTTGCGAAAATATCGATTTTTTGAGGGCCCAAATTGCGGCCAATATTTTCGCGGAAACTTGTTGACATGCATTCATGGCCCAGTTGGTAAAGCGTTAGTTATGCAGTCGTGAAAGGCGCAGTTTCGATTCCCGCTGAAATATTTTTCTTTTTCAATAAATTTTAAAAATTCATAAAAAAAATTTAAAAATGGGTTAAAATATTAAAAACTAAAAAATTGAAAAATAGGATAAAATTTCTCGTAAGCACTCGGAAGCGCTCGGAAACACTATGAAGCACTCGGAAGTAGGGTTGCACGATGGAAATTGGAAATATTTCCAAAATGGAAATATTTCCAAATTTCCGGAAATATTTCCGGAAACGAGTTTAAATTTTTTCGTTTCAATAAACAGCATTTATTGAATCAGGCAATAAAATTTTTGGGTTTTCTTAAATGCCCGCAAAGTTTTTTGTATTTGATGCGTTCGAAAACTTGAGCGTCTTAAATACCCATAAGTTTTTTGTATTTGATGCGTTCGAAAACTTTCACTGAAATTTTCACTAAAAGTTTTCGAACTCATCAAATACAAAAAACTTGTGGGTATTTAAGACGCTCGAGTTTTCGAACGCATCAAATACAAAAAACTTTGCGGGCATTTAAGAAAACCCAAAAATTTTGTTGCCTGATTCAATAAATGCTGTTTATTGAAACGAAAAAATTTAAACTCGTTTCCGGAAATATTTCCAATTTCCGAGAATATTTCCGGAAATTTATGCAACCCTACTCGGAAGCACTCGAAAGCGCTCGGAAGAAATCAGAGAAGGCTAGATGACTTAGTGCTTGAACCGTTAAATCTCCTTTCCCCTCCGAGCGCGATAGACTCGGTTCCCTAGTTTATCATATATGATACAAGATTTTCAATGGTCGAGAACGCGCATTTCTTAAAATGGCTGAATATAAAAATGATATGATTCTACCGTTTTCGGGTACGCTGAACACGATAGTTGCATTTTTTTCATTCCATGATGCATTCCTTCGGAACCTAGAGCACATTGAAAATTAACACTTTTTGGTAAAATCACATTATTCTTTCCAGATTTCGTTGAGAATGTTTCCACACTGTTATTCGTTTAGAATCTTAATCAGCGCATCAAAATACAGATATGCAAAAATTTTCATCCAATTTGAGTGAGAAAATAAAAATTTCGATTTGCGCTGGGATCGAACCCTCGACCTTATGCGCGAAAAATTTTTTTGCTCTAATTTTGAAAAAAAAAAATATATTTGGAATGGACAGCTTACTTACACAGAAAGTAACAATTTTTAAAGTTTCTCCGGCGGAAATATAGTGTGCGCATTACGGGTTAAAAGTAATATAGACAAGTAAGAATATAATTTTAAAAAGTTTATTTTACCATGGATGAAAAATTTTTTTTAATAGATAATTTGACACAAGTTATAATGGGAAAAGAAGTTTTTATGATAAGCGAAGAATTTCCTTTAATAACTGTGATTTTAATGGGTACTTTGGTTCTTTTGTGTGGACTTCTCATGACTTTTACTACAATAGTTACACACTTACGAATAAAATCGCAAAAGAATAAAAAGACGCAAACTTTAATCCGACGAGTTTTTATAGTCTACCTATCTAATCTTACATTAGCTATGATATTTATTGCATTACCTCTTTTAACATTGGTAATGTTTATGTATTTTTTCAAAGACTATCTATTACCATCATCGACTATTATATTAATGATTATGCAAATATTTGCAATGCTATGCCCTATTACGACGCTAAATTCAATTCCTGTTTATAGGAAGGCCTTGAAAAAGGAATTGTGGAGAATGAAGAATATTTTGACTAGATCTTCGTCCAACAATACAATACATCCAACAAATTCAGTTATTTTGGTGAGAACTATCGCTGTAACTGCTACTTCTAATATAAATAGAATAACTAATCAAGAATAATAAATGTTTTTATATTAAATTACAACAATCAATGAAGAAAAATTGGCAATGGTACATTTCCCAAGTCAAAAATGAAAGGAGGGCATTTCCCAAGTAAAAATGAAAAATCACAAGTGACATTTCCAAGTTTTTACTTGGGAAATGTCCGCTTCACTTTTATTTGAGAAAAATTTACTTGGGAAATGTCTCTTGTGAAATGTGCACTTCACTTGGGAAACGTACCATTGCCGAAAAGTTTTATTGTTTTACACAAATATGTAAAAAAATTCGGAAAAAATTATTTTTCACCTCCAACAGCTGATTGAATAAGACTGATAACTGTTGGCCAATTTTCCCTGAGCCAAGGTTCAATAGTATCTTGTGGCGTAGGTTTTTGAACAATCGAGAAATTTTTCACTTTAGGCAAAATTTCAACCGGCACCTAAAATTTTTTGAAATTTAACATTTTTTGAAAAATCCAACTTGATCCGTCCAATCTGCAGTACGGCTTGAATGCATATTTACACCGTATTTATGCCATTCACTATGCCACAATTCTTGTTTGTTTTCGTCAAAGAGGACAACGGCAACACCGCCTACAAATTAAAGGGAGTATTCTTTTTTCGCAAATTTTTGTAGAAATGACTCTTTTAGGGTAATTTTAATGCGAAAAATCGATTGTGCGCACTCCCAAAGCTTGAAAATGCTTCCCTGACCTTCATATAATAATTTATAAATAAATGTATATAATTACGGGTGAGAGACTTTTGCGCACCGATATTTGCGCCTCGAACTTTATAAAATTTCTGCCTACAAATAAGTTCACACTGTTGTAAAAAAACCGGTGTAAAAGTTAGCTCATGCTT
Organism: Acrobeloides nanus; assembly: GCA_900406225.1. Classification (NCBI taxonomy): domain Eukaryota; kingdom Metazoa; phylum Nematoda; class Chromadorea; order Rhabditida; family Cephalobidae; genus Acrobeloides; species Acrobeloides nanus. The sequence continues at coordinate 27,608 of OZJO01023481.1, read as the reverse complement.
TATTGTGCAAATGCACAAATATCGGTGCGCAAATGTCCGGTGCGCAAAAGTCCGGTGCGCAAATGTCTGGTGCGCAAATGTCAGGGACAAATGTCGGTGCGCAAAAGTCTCTCACCCATAATTACATAGATTTGACTGTGCTAAAAACAAAATTTTTCACGAATGAAGGTCAAATATGCATTTGCGAGCTTCGGAAATGTGCGCAATCGATTTTTCGCATCAAAAGTACCTTAAAAGAGTCTTTTCTACAAACATTTGCGGAAAAAAATTTTTCGGAGATCTACACCATAAAGCGTATTGAAAATATTTTTTAAAACTTTTTTTGACATTAAACGTTTAAAATTTTTCTTTTTTTGCAGCCAAAATGACTGAATTTTGTCCAGCTATTGTCCGATTGTATGAGAAAGGAAAGTTGGTTCGAGAAATTGCCGAGCTTCTGGAATTGCCCAAGTCGATCCCATTGGAAACGCTGAGAAAAGTCATTGATGATTTCCCGAAGCGACTAAGCGCGTGCAGTGAAGCTTAGGGAGAGGATATTTTGAATAAGTTTCATTGTTTTATGTTGGTTGTTATAAATATACAGGGGAGAGGGGGCAAAAATCCTCGCCTAAGGGGCAAAAAGTCCTCGCCTAAGGGGCAAAAGTCCTCACCAAGGGGGCAAAAGTCTTGACATTGTCAAAAACGCTGAAAAGGTGTTTTCTCGTCCAGAATTGTCGAGAAAACACGTTTTTAAAATGTCAAGACTTTTGCCCCCTTGGTGAGGACTTTTTGCCCCTTAGACAAGGATTTTTTGCCCTTACGCGAGGATATACCGTCCCTTATGCGAGGACTTTTGCCCCCTTGTAAAAATGTCCACAAACTTTTGAATCATCCTGTACCCCCTTTAAAGTCAAAATTATTTGAATCTCTTTTTTACGCACCCTTAAAACCATAGATCAAATGTCTGGCTTTAAGAGTAGTTGTGCCCTTAAGAGTACCATCACCATATAGGGTTATGGTGGTTTCCATGGATCGTTTTGAACTAACATCTTCTGGGCCTTGTTTACCAGTTAGGATGACCTCACAAAATGAGGCTAAAATGTTATAGGGATATATGGACAAAAGTCATAAAATTTAAAAAATACTTGAAAAAATAACCGCTAGGCAAACCAAAATTCCAGAAAAAATCGAATTAGTCATTTTCAAAAAATATTTCAAACTCAAATTTAACTGAAATCGACGCACGGGGTGGGAGTGCGCCAAAAAGTGTCGCTAGAAACTTGAAGCCTAGGTTAGTTTTATGTACCTAGTGATTTTTATGTACCTACTCTAGCTCGAAATTCTCTCACTACGCGCACTCCAAGTAGCACATAAACTAGGATTCCTAGCCGATATCCATGACCAAGTCCCCTTTTAAAAGCCAAATGGAATCCTCCCTCACAAAAGATTCAAGTTTGGCCCTTTACCCCTTACAAAAATCTTGGCGACTTTTTTGGTCGTCAACTCCAAAAATGGCCATTTTTTCAATTTTTCATCATAAACCATCTTTTTGCTTAAATATTTACGAGCGTTATTAATAGAAAGAAAGTACCTTTTCCCGAAAACTATAAATGCTAGGGTCATGGTCGAGGTGTCGTTGGAAGGGGGACGAATGGCAATAAAAACGTGCTTTAAATTGTAGAAAAAGCTTCAGTAGAGAAAAGTTATGATAAAACAAAAAAGGGTCCAAATAACGATTTTTGAGAAAATGCCACCTCGATTCCTCCACAAGTTTAAATGCTCGGGACCTAACTTATATATTTTTATTAATCACTCATTAGGTACATAAAAATAACCTAGGCTCTTTCAAGTTTCTAGCAACACTTTTCTCCCTTCTCGAATTGCTGAAATTAGCCAAAGCTAAAAAACTTTTCTATCGACTGTCAATAATGTGTAATAATGCGAGAGAACAGCGAAAAGAGACAAATTGGAGAAGATATTTATCCGAATGCTGTGCAACTGATGTCCGTGTTTATAGGAAACTTATTCTCAAACGTTTTTTGTCAAAAATTTAGAGGATGAGAGGCAAAAGTCTCAAGATGAGTCATTTGTAAAAATCGATTTTAAATTTTCCATATATTTGCCCATTCAACGGGACACTCCATGCAGGAAAAATATGTGGTAAAAAATATTTTATTTCAAAAATTCATGATTATTAAAGCGAAAATATTAGAACTTTTATCCTGAAGGAATTTTTAATTTCTTCAGAGACCCAAATTCAACAAAATCGGGTTATTACAATTAATTTTGGCATGAATAAGCATTTCCAGTTGAAATCAGCAGCAAAAAAAATTTTGGCTTGATTTCAGCAAAAACTTTTTTCCTCTTAGGAAAAGACTTTTCTAGCTAGGCAATAACTTTCCCCTCCCTCTCCCGTCTTAGTATGCCAATTTTGATGTCAGAAAAACTTGTGAACATAAAAAGGAAAAAAATTAATTTTTTTAAGAGGTGAAATAATCAATTGAAACCGGCGAGAAAATATCTTGAGTTAACAATTCCTTGTCACAATCATCAAATTTCATCAGAACGAGTTTTGAGAGTACAATTCTGAAAGAACCAAACAATGTTTTTGGTGACAAAATTATCTGTCAAGTTGACCAATATTCTAGCCATAAGAAGTCGATTTCTTAATCGTCAATTTTTAATAGGATCTCATGGTCATGCTTAAAGGACCAGTCTAGTAATTTACAACCATATGAAAAAATGATATATTCGAAAAGATCATGAAAAATGAAGCATTTTTTGTTTTTACGGCATGTTCTGGATCGTTGTAGTTTTCGAGATAATTGCGTTTGAAATTTGAATTTGTGTACAAGCTCTTCGTTGTAATACACAAACTTTTTTGAATTTTTTGCGAAAAAATCGATTTTTGCATCGATTTTTTAAATTTTCATAAAATGAACATTGTAGCAATTTTTTATAGCTAAATGTGACGAACAAAATGGCNCCAAAACAATGTTCAAATTGGATAATTTTGGTGTCATTTTGTTCGTCTCATTTAGCTATAAAAAATTGCTACAATATTCATTTTATGAAAATTTAAAAAATTGATGCAAAAATCGATTTTTCCGCAAAAAATTCAAATTTTTTTGTGTATTACAACGAAGAGCTTGTACACAAATTCAAAATTTCAAACACAATTACCTCAAAAACTACAAAGGTTCAGAACATGCCGTAAAAACAAAAAATGCTCCATTTTTCATGATCTTTCCGAATATATCATTTTTTCATATGGTTGTAACTTACTGAATTGGTTCTTTAAAGCCCGATGTCGCACCGGTGCGACAAAAACTTTTCAAAAGGTTTTGAAATCGAAATTAATAAGAGAGTTTTTTATTTAGTTTGTCTCTATAAAATATAGACCTATAAATATGGAAAAAATTTTAATCTTATTCTATTACGTGATTTGCCTCGGTTTCTGATAAACTTTCACTCCTGAATATTGATCAATAATCAAAATTTTCTGATAAAAATTCTCAATTCTTAAGTCGTTTTGTTAATATACTTTTTTTTATAATTTTTCTATTATGGATCCAAAACTATGTATAGTTTGCGGAGATACTAGAGATGTTAAAAAGCATTATGGTGTTTCTAGTTGTAAGCAACTTGTGAAAGTTGCTTTATTCCATAAAAATTTTATAGGTTTTGGGTGCAAGGCATTTTTTAGACGATCGATAAATGAAGGAAAGACCTATAAATGTAAAGAAGATGGAGACTGTTTTATAGATAAAGGTAAAATGCAGTGTTTCTCTAGATTCTTAGACTTTCTAGGTCTTCAAGATTTCTAGGTTTACTACATTTTCTTTTTAAATTCAAATTTTGTAAATTCAAATTATTAGCCTCCAGAAACAAATGCCGTGCTTGCCGGTTCAACAAATGCAAAAGATACATGAAACAAGAAAGTAACAAAATTTGTTTTATCCATAATTTTCTTACAAGGAAAGGGACGGTACTTAATGGTCACAGATTTTTTCCGGACCAAGTTAAAAATGTAGTAGGAGCTATATTAAGACGATTAAAATAGGTTAGAAGTCGCAATTCGCTCATTGAAGCGAAAAAAATGACTCCAAAAACAAAAAATATTGTCTAATTTCAGATGCAAAAAATATTGCTCACGGTAGGATTCAAACCTGAGGCCTTGTGGGCGTAGAGCTAGCTTTCTATCCACTCGGCTACGTAGACAGTTTGCGCAAATAACTCAAGATATAGTTTTATACGCCATTTATCGGTAATCAGGTCTTGAATTATTTCACAAAACTGCCTACATAGCCGAGTGGATAGTAAGCTAGTTCTACGCCCATAAGGCCCCAGGTTCGAATCCTACCGTGAGCAATATTTTTTGCATCGGAATTAGGCAATATTTTTTGAGTTTTTGAAGTCATTTTTTTCGCTTCAATGCGAATTGCGACTTCTAACCTATTTTAATCGTCTTAATATAGCTCCTACTACATTTTTAATGTGGCCGGGAAAAAATATGTCACTATAAAGTACTATCCCTTTCCATGTTAGACTTACGAGATACCCGAAAACAAGACGATGAAATCCAGGATTCACCTCAAACTTGTGAATTACCTTCTCTGCCTATAGAAAAGCCTCAACCAACATTCTTATATGACCCTCCATCTTATATAAGAATTCAAAGAAGTCTCAACTTTATGGATTTTTTAATGTCAATGAATAAATTATGTTATGATCGATATGATCCTCGATATGAACATGTCACATGGGAGGATTTGAAAGTGTTGGATACGTCTTATGGAAGACATATAAGTTTGGAAGAAGGGCTACAACAACCGGAATTGGTGTCACCAAGAACGAAAGTAAAATTTCAAGCTTTCTAAAAGGAATAATTTGAGTTGGGGATATTACGGGTTCCATGGTTCGGTGGTACTGGGCTTGTCCCAGGCGCCCCTCAAGGCTGGTTCAAACCCCACTTTAGGCCACAAGATTTTGCCTAGTAGTAATGTCTCTTCGGATGGCTCTCTAGAATGCTCGGTATTACAGATCACTTTAGCTTCGTTATACAATCGAAAGAATATTCACCCAGGAAGATATAACCCATTATTGGTATAGAACTTTTGTAATATGCGCAGATTTTGCCAACCTTATACCTCAATTTCGCGAGCTATCTATAAAAGACCAGGTAATTCGTTAATAAACGATTGATGATGCATCAAATTTTAGTGCGATCTGTTTAAATTAAATTTTTTCACATTTTCTTGGTGTATTAATCTAGAACAAATCGTCTTGAATCCTGAAATACGGGGATATCCGATGGGAAATGGATCATTTGGTCCATGGCGTTCAGATGATATAGCAGAATTTTTGAAAAAATACAATTTTACGCCTGATGCAGTGTAAGAATCTTATAAATATTCTGAATTCAGAATCCGGAAGTTGGGTTCAGAATCTGGAATTCGGGTTCAGAATCTGAATACCGAATCCAGAATCTGGATTCAGAATTCGAGTTCAAAATCCGAATTCAGATTCAGAATCCAAAAGTAGGTTCAGATTCAGAAGTCGGAAATCGGGTTCAGAATCCGAATTCAGAATCCAGATTCCGGAAGTGGGTTTAAATTCAGAATTCGGGTTCAGAATCCATAAGTCGGATTCAAATTCAGAATCCGGAAATCTGGTTCAGAATCCGAATTCAGAATCCAAATTCAGAATCCAGATTCAGAATCCGGAAGTGGGTTCAAATTCAGAATCCGGAATTCGGGTTCAGAATCCAAATTCAGAATCCGAATTCAGAATCCAGATTCAGAATCCATAAGTCGGGTTCAGATTCAGAATCCGGAAGTCGGGTTCAGATTCCGAATTTAGAATCCGAATTCAGATCCAGATTCAGAATCCGGAAGTGGATTCAAATTCAGAATCCGGAATTCGGGTTCAAAATCCAAATTCAGAATCCGAATTCAAAATTCAGATTCAGAATCCGGATTCAGACATAATCCGAATCCAGAATCCGAATTCAGATTCAGAATCCGAATATAGTCAAAAATTAGATAGGTGATATGAGTGGAACCACCCACCACCTATGGGTGATACCAACCACCACCCGGGATGGTACCATCCACTGATACCACCTTGGGTGGTAGTGGGTGGTACTACCCCTTTTTTCGCCCCCTGTATCCAACAAAAGCTTTAAAAATCTCGAAAATCTGAAAGATCTAGAAAATCTAGAAAACTTTAAAGAGCACAAAAATCTTTAAAAGCCTTAAAATTTTCAGCTATAAGCCTCATCAAAAAGCTATGGAAGATTACAAAGATTTCATCCACAAGAACATGATTACACCAGTTCAGGAATTGAATTTAAATGAAAAAGAAATCTGTCTACTAAAAGTCATGACACTTTTCCAAAACGAAGAGCATTTTATAGGGAATGGTAATCATTTTTTTCGTTTTTCGTCATTTTTTCGTTTTTTTCGATTCTAAACTTTTTAGGTAAAGAAATTTGTCATAACACAACAAATTTTATACTTGATACTCTGTGGGATTACCAACTAACTGAATATCCCGCGATGACTTTCGATGAAAAATTGAGGAGGCATTCAAGATTTTTATTGTTGTTACCAAAAATTTGCGTAAAAATTATGATTATAATCAACGAATCGATTCTTTTTTTAGCAAGCTTGGTATATGAAAAGTGATATGCATCTTTTGATGTCTATGTTTGGAGGTACCAACATCGATGGAATCCCGAAAGAGCTGTTGTTTAGTAGCAATACAAATGCTTAGTATAGTTCTATAAAGTTTTTTATAACAATTTATGGCAAAACACTCTCATGTCACAATTTTCTAATTTTTTCGAATTTTAAATTCAATTTTTACCGACCCAAAACCGACTTTTTTGCATATTTCGCTCATAGCTCTAGCTATTCAGCTGATTTGTAAAAATTAAAACCGATTTTAAAACTATTTGCTCAGAGCTTCAAAAAGAGTAGTCAATCAAAATAATCGGTTTTGTCTAGCCGTGGGAATTGAGCTTACAAGTTGCAAAATTTGGGTTATCTCAAAATCTGACCCATATTTTGGTGATAAAGTTTATAAAGTTTGTACTAAAAAACATTCAAAAATGTAATAGAACATTCTGAACTGCCTAATATTTCATTTAAATAGGGGGTCGTTCACATATTACGTGATCAGGTTGAGGAGGTGGGGGTAGCTGAAATAATCACGCTTGATCATGGTGGGGGGTCAGATCATTGATCACGTGATCAGGCACGTAGCGAGGAATAATCCCCCCCCCACGAAATCGAAAAAGATGAAAATTGTTCCTAATGGCTCCCTTATGATTTTGGTCAAAATTTTTAAATAATTTATAATAAACAATTGCCAAAATCGAAAAAAATTTCCATTTTTACATAAAAAATGCCTGTTTTTTAAAGAAATAAGTTGCCCGTGATCACGGTAGGGGAGGGAGGGGGGGGGTCTAAAAATGTTAAAAATTTGATCATGTAATATGTGAATGACCCCTAGGATGTACAACAACTTGAGGATTAAACGAATTTGGCACTGTTGAGACCATAATTGCATGAACTTTGTTACACCCCAATCTTTTCTTCAAAAACTTGGCTAATTCTTCTCTATATGGAGTCAATATGAACAAATAAACAATACAATCAATACATACTAATAACTCCTGATACACATAAGAGAAAGAATCATAGATATTCAAAAGAGTTCTATAACAAGCCAATGCTGGACGTTTATCAAAATTGAATGAAACATTATAAAAAGCCGCAACTCTAGAAATTGATAGTCCGAAGTTGATCAAAATTTGAAATATAATCACCCAAGCGATTCTCTTTCTTTCTTTAAGCATTTTGGTTTGATCCAGGCTTATAACAAGGGTGAAGGAAGAGTAGATATGATAAAGTACAAAAAGCATGAGAATTAGACTAATCACATTAGCTACAACTACAATAGTGATGGTAACAATATAATAGGTAGTCGAAGGAATCAAGTTGCCACCGATTAATAGACCAATTATTGAAAGTTCGTAAAGGGTGTAAAAAGTCAAAAATACTAAAAAATTATAACAAACTAGAGTTAAGACAATTCTTGAGCCACTTCCAAAGAAGAGCTTGTAGAAACGAGATTGATAGGTTAGTAGAAATCGGTTTAGAGCTAGAGGTATGGATGCAGCAATTGCGGTAGTGACTCCTTGGGTTCCAATCGCTATAAATTAATTGATTTTTCTATTGATGTTTCTTAACCCTCATCCGGCAACCAAGGGTGTGACACACCCTGTAAAAAATTAGATCCATATAATTCAATAAGTTTGAACGATCCAAATAAGAGCTTTTAGATCTAGATCCTACTAAAAACGATCTTTATTTTTCAGTATTTCTTTGGTTTGGATTTGATGTTCATGATGGAAATATTCGATGTGTTCCAAAAAATATGACCCCTGGTAACCAGGGTGTGTCACACCCCATTGATCATTTAGATCGATGATTTATGAGAAATATCTTATATTGACCAAAAAATAACAACAAAACAACAACTTTCGGCTTCCGGGACAGGTTCTTCATCGACATCGGATCCTTCATCGCCCGAAATATCAGTCACGTCTTCATCCGATGAATACATTTTAGTTAAAATGATAACTAAATTTAAAAAACTATAAATTGTTTAGACAAAGCGTTTTAATAATTTCTCAAAAAAATTATGAGTTTTGATGATCTTCAAGATAAACGAAATCGAAAACATCATTTACAAAGTTTTTCTGGTCATTAAAAGTTCAAGTTCTATCACAATATACTTTTCAGGGTGTGACACACCCTGGTTACCAGGGGTCGTGAAAAATAACGTTGCCGGATGAGGGTTAACAAATTTTTTTTATCATCTTCTGATTTTTTGATTCGATAAAAATAAATTTCGTTCTCAGTAATCGAACCATCTTCGTTCAAGATGAATTTTTCGCCATTTTCTCCCGCGCTATAAGAGTTGGACTTTTACATTGAATGAAAATTTCATATAATTTAGACTTTTTTATTTTCAACAATATCATCTTCATAGTTTTCTGTTTCTTCCGGTACTTCAAATACTTCAAACTCATCGTTTTCATCGTCTTCATTCGAATCACAGCTTTTATCATCTTCTGATTTTAGATCTCCTGTTGTACTTTCTATAAGTTCAGCCCGAAGCTTCTCTATTGTTTCCTCCATGATTAGCATCCTTTCATTTCTGTCAACGATTTCATTTGCATCTTCTTCCATTGTTACAATTTCTTCTTCCGCCTGAGAAATTTTTTCGGCTCTTTTAGTCACCTAAATTAATTATAAAACGGACAAAACCATAATTCTAACAACCTCCTCCAATTTTTCCTCCTGCTCACAACTTTGATACATCATTATCAGAAGTTGATTGATCAATTTATCTTCTTCATACAAGAATGTGCCATCGGGGATAAGACTGTCTTGAAATTTATTATTTCCCAAAGATTTTTGTAATTTCATCAGCTCTCTCATTGAATCGGATGAAATAAAGAAGCATGGGATATCTGCTAGATCAGGTGCATTTTTTCCCATATAATCTCGATGATTTTGCTTTACTTAAAATCGTAAATAATAAAAGTTCATGAGCCGGTTCAAGAAACAATCCGAACGGGCCACGGGGGCTGATCGGAATGCAAGGCCACGAGGGCCGATCGGAACTCAGGGCCACGGTGTCCCAATTCTGGCCCCGTGACCCGCTGCTATGGGGACCATAATGCCGATGATAATTTTTATAAGAGGACACTCTTTCTAGAGATATAAAATCTTACATTTTTTAATAATAAATTTGATAGAAGTTGCATTAATTTCGCTAATTTCTCTGTCCCTTTTCTTTCTGCCCATAACTTCATCCATTTTAGATTGAACGAATACCAATGGTACATTAAATTCGATGGCTTTACGAGCAAAATTTATATCAGCTTGTTGAATAGCACTATCTCGTAAAAGAACTATTCCATGAAAATTACATAGGCCTTTGCGCCTAGAAAAAAGTTTTTAATTCCTTCATGCTATGAAATCGACACTTACATAAAATAATCATCATCAGGTTCAGTAAGTGTTCCATAGCCAGCAAAATCATATAAGTTTTTATGTTCCCATGTAAATTTTGAAATTTTAGTTGTGACTTCTCCATCTCCAACTTTGGCTGCTTTGGGATCATTATCCTCTAATCCACGTATAGCATTGATTAAGGCGGATTTTCCTATGTTAACTCTGCCACAAATACAGAACATAATTTCATTCTTAAAAAAATTTAAATCTGATTTAAAAAATAAGTTTACCGATTCTATTCCGAGTAAATCATTCACCATGTTTTCGTACTTCGTCTTAAATTTCTATAAAAAAATTCTTTATAGGAAAAATATTCTGGGACAGCACCCCCTCAGGGCTGTGTTCCGATTCGTGTTCCTGTTCCGGTAAGTTCCGATCATTTTTGCTGTTCCGTCCATAAAAACGGTCAAAAAATTCAAGAATTTTGTTCCCTTCCGGTTCCGTACCCTGCTGTTCCGGTTCAGGGACCTGTTCCGAAACAGCCTCGCTCCCTCCACGCATCCCTCTTTGGCACCCACTCCAGCATCCCATGGCTACATCACCATCACTAAAGATTGCGAAGGGGATATTGCTATCTATGCATTACCTTATATCTTTCTTTTCCCAAACGTTTTTCTAAATCAATTTCGGTATCCCGATTTTGAATTAATTTTTTGATAGACCTAGAAACTTATAAATATTAAATTTAAATATTTTTTACCAAAAAACACCAGATACAGTGACTATTCCGAGGTATAATAATGCAGCCTGTGGGCTTCTGGCTATAGTCAAAGGTGAAACAATAGAGGCATCCATACTTTTCTAAATAAAGTAAAAGTAATTAACATATAGAAAAATTAAAATTATTTAAAAAGTCAACAATATTTTGAAATCAAAATTCCCAATTAATACCAATCAGATGTTAACAATGATATAAAAAATTTCTTTGATGTGAGTTCTGTACACAATCAATAAAATGTGATAAAAAAATGCAGAATTGCCACTCCTTTCAATCATACGGATAGATAGAAAAATTAATAATTGTGATTTCGAAACAAGTGTTCATAAAAAGATTTTCAATTATTTATTCATTTAATAAATAGTATACTTTTTCAATATTTTATTTCGTCGCCCAATGGCTCATTCAATCGCCCTAATCATCGGATTTTTTTAGAAAACAAAATTATTGAAAAAAATTTATTTTCAATTTTTTTTTAGCCCAAAAATAGTGAAAATCACGGTTTTTTTAATTGCTCCCACATTTCAAAAATTCGCAAAAAAATTGAAAATAATTTTTTTTTAATAATAATTTCATTTTCTAAAAAATCCGGTGATTAGGACGATTGAATGAGCCATTGGGCGACGGAAACGGATTTAAACTCGATTTTTGGCGAAGTTTTGAAATGTGGGAGCAATTAAAGAACAATCTGCACATAATGTACAGGTTGTTTTTTTGATTGCTCCCACATTTCAAAAATTCGCCAAAAATCGAGTTTAAATCCGCTTCCGTCGCCCGATGGCTCATTCGATTGCTCTAATCACCGGATTTTTTTAGAAAACAAAATTATTTAAAAAAAATTTGTTTTCGATTTTTTAGCCCAAAAATAGTGAAAATTACGGTTTTTTAATTGCTCCCACATTTCAAAAATTCGCAAAAAAATCGAAAATAATTTTTTTTATAATAATTTCATTTTCTAAAAAAATCCGGTGATTAGGGCAATCGATTGAGCTATCGGGCGATTTAAACGGATTTAAACTCGATTTTTGGCGAAGTTTTGAAATGTGGGAGCAATAAAAAAAACAACCTGTATTTCAATACAGAGAACATTTCTAGCGTGGTTTCGAAAAAATCCGGGAAATTTGTTTTTCGAACCCTCCAACTGTAAAAATGGCCCAAAAATCGAAGTTTCTCGGAAAACATAAATTTTCGAAACCACGCTAGAAGCGTTCTCCGTGTTGAAAATCATCGGATAGATAGAAATTTTTTCCGATAAAAATTATGTAGGGTGTTCTAGACAAGTTAGAAAAATCAACATAAAATCGGGATTTTGAGCTTCGAATAAGGTTTTGAATTTTTTAGAAACCGAATTTGGACTCGAAATGACTTTTAAAAATTTTCGCATGCGTTAATCTCACTAAATAAATTCAATTTGGAGCGCTGTCAAACCGTTTAAGGCAATGTTTGATCTCTTGAGATAGTGTCTCTTAACCAGTAAAATTTTTTGGACTATTAAGTTTAACTTGGGGTAGAGGGGGAACTTTTGTAATATGGAAAAAATGCAAAAAATTGGAAAAAATCCTATATATCATACAAGGGAAGGGCAAGATCTGTCAGAAAATTTTTTCAATGAAACCAAGTATAAAAGAACGAAAACAACATCAACCGTACAAAAAAATAACAAAAAAATGCCAGTAGGAAATTTTTTCGATTTTCATGTCAATATAACAACTCCATTCCCTGGATCAGGATTAAGGGAAAAAATTTCATGTTTCAGGAATGCGCACAATCGATTCCTCCGCGTAAAATTACCTCTATATGGGTCATTTTTAGTAAAAAATTTCCAGGTCCCAAAAAGATTTTTCAGACCTCAAAATCACAAAATGCTCTTTTTTACTCACCCTGTAGTTTATTTATTATTATATACTACAATTTAGCAAAATAAAAATTCTAATATATTTTTAAATGTATCACAATTCATCTTTAGTTCGTTGAGTTCCTTTATAAAGCCCTCTAATAATATCAAAATCATATTTTTCTGTTAGCTCATTCCAAAATTTCAGTCTTTCTTCCATTAGAGGTTCTTCCACTTCTGGCTCTCCTTTTATATCCAAGTATCTCAATGGATGATTTTTTGAGAGTTTCGGCCATTGTAACGATGATGTTGATGGGTTTCTAAAATTTAAATTTTAAAAAAATATATAAAAAAACAAGATTACCCTGTTTTGGCAAAACTGCCTATTGCTTCAACTAAGGTTTTATGTACAACTTTATCAGCTTCATCAAACTCGTGTTGTCCAAGTACCATAAGACCAAAAATGTATGGATATTCAGCAGCATGGACAGCACCTAAATTTTTTTCAAAATTTGCATGTGATCTAAATTTACCTTTGACAGGTAAATCTTTTGGAAGCACCCCTTTATTATAATGCTCAGTCAAATACAAATAAACTGGCCATTTGGCTTCCATCTTTTGTTGAGCTGTCCAAAGTCCAGGAATGTTGAAATTTGCATCGGAAAATATCTAGAAGCAACACATAAAGATTATTAACTTATGGCAATTTTACCTGCGTATACCTCTCCAAATAAAAGTTATAGTCAGCATTTTGAGGTTTATTATGGTTTACATAAAATTCTATGAGTGCTTTTTGTACTTCTTTTGTGTCTTTGCCAAAAACATTTTCTGGGGCAACAATTTCTTTGATAAAGTAGGTGAGATTTTGTTCTCCATAAGATGACCATCGGTCTTTCGGTATGCAAATTTCATTTAGAGACATGGTATAACATAATAGAGCTAAAAAATGATTTCGTTATTTATATGTATAGTACATGGATCCGAGCGATCGCGATTTCTCCGAGAGTGACTACGAGCGGTACTCCCGAGAAGCACTCCCCGAAGTCGATTGTCCGATGTGGAAAGTAAAGCAACGTTGAGACCGCCAGGTTCAGTCCCACTAACTTTTTCGTACAATTTTTAACTATCTCCTTTTCGGATGGCCTTCGACCGGCTGACTAGGAGATCCCCATAACTAATTTTTAGCCCGATGATAGAGTGGATGGGGGCTCCCCTTATCCTTTATGATACATGGACAAGGTGGGGAAGAAGTATGAGCAACGGCACTTGGTTCCTTTTTTATGTAAATATGAATGAAAACTAATGGCTTACTAAAATATGCTGATTCGACATCCGCAAAACCAATCACTGCAGGTTTTGGTGTCGCTTCTTTTATCAACTCGGGATAATCTTTTGGGAAAAAATCTCCATCTATCCTAGGCTGCCATTTTAATAAATTTAAGTCATATCTTGCTTTGCCCTACAATTTTAATAATTCTTTTAGGATAACAAATTATCCTTACTATTTTTTCCGATGCGTCTAATATTTCTTGGGTGCTCTTCTTTTTGAAGCATTCTTTTACCTTTTTAGAATCTTGGTTGGTACAGCTTAATTCTAGGGCCAATTCTTCAGTGGCGGTTATAACAGCATCGCTGCTAGCCCAAGTTGCTAAAACAACGCCGGACATTTCGATAGATCTTGCAATATAGTCTATAAATAAAATATTATTCCTGGGGCAGGGAGTACAAATGTTCGGTACTATTAAACAAGAGCAACCGTAAATGACGTAGGCATTTTTTAGAAATATAATTTTTAAAATTTTTTTAACAAGTGACCCTCTAGGGGTAATTTTATGCGGGGAATCGATTGTGCGCACTTCCGAACCATGAAAACGCTTCCTTGAGCCTGATTCAGGGAAGGAATCAGTGTATTGAAGCGAAAATCAAACATTTTCGAATTTTTATTGATTCTTAGGTTTTTCTAGGTGGAGAATTAATTGCGCGCACTCCCGAACCGTGAAAACGCTTCCTTGAGCCTGATTCAGGGAAGGAATCAGTGTATTGAAGCGAAAATCAAACATTTTCGAATTTTTATTGATTCTTAGGTTTTTCTAGGTGGAGAATTAATTGCGCGCACTCCCGAACCGTGAAAACGCTTCCTCTATCCTGATTCAGGGAAGGGATCGGTGTTTTGAAGCGAAAATCAATCTATTTACGTCAAGAGAGTTATATAAAAATTGTTAGAGTTGATTTTACTTATAAACAAATGTGTTTGCGCGTGCTTTATTTGTTTGGTTTTTCCCTGAATCAGAGTCAAGGTAGCGTTTTCACGATTCGGGAGTGCGCACGATCGATTCCCAGCCTAGAAAAACCTAAGAATCGACGGTTTTCTCATAAAAATCCGAAAATGTTTGATTTTCGCTTCAATACACTAATTCCTTCCCTGAATAAGGGAAGTTTTCAAGGTTCTAGAGTGCGCACAATCGATTCCCCGCATAAAATTACCCCTAGAGGGTCATTTGTTAAAAAATTAAAAAATTTTTTTCTAACAAATGCCCACGTCATTTACGGTTGCTCTTGTTTAGTAGTACCAAATGTTCCTTTCAGGCCTAGGCACGCCGGAGCTGCGAGCTGTTCATAGGCATAAAAACATGGACATCTGGACAACGTTTGACCTCCCTTGCCGGCTGATCCATAAAAATCGCAGCATTTCGCACCACCCTTAGTGAGAAAAACTACCTCTAGAATGTGGTGATAGACTCAAAGCTGACACTAGAGCACCACCAGCACTCAAACCCCAAGCTGTAATTTTCTTTGGGTCTCCACCGAAATCTTCAATATTTTCATGTATAAATTTGAATGCTTGAGCCAAATCCCATAAGCCATAATTACCAGGCATTACTTCATCACCAGTTGAAACAAAACCTAAAAATAGTGAGACAATAGACAATATAGGAGTAAGGATTTTTATACCAACCTAAATGACCAAGGCGATATTGAATTGTTATAACAACAAGATCTTGTCTAACAAAATTATTTGAGATATTATTAAACCCGTAGAGTATAGCATTTCCAGTACAAAATCCACCACCATGTACCCAGACTAAAACTGGATAACCTTCTGGGGATTTACTCTAAAATTGAAAAAACTTTTTCATTTTTTACGTTAAGTGGGGAATGGACCTTTTCAAACGTGTACAAACTCCCTTCCGAATTTAGGGGGGGGGGGTCGTCCGCGACCATCTCATATGCACAGTTTTTTTAGGGTCGCTGTGGCGATCGTACCGCGCAAAAAGGGGTAAAAATACATCAAGACAACCGCGCAAAAAGGGGTGACCACCGCGCAAAAAGGATGACGACCACCGCGCAAATTTCAAAATTTTGGCGACCCTAAAAAAAATGTGCTCATATGTTCGGCGGGGTCCATGCGGTGGTTCTCCCTCAATTTTGGGTCCATGAGTGCGTGGGTCAGGGGGGAGACCCCCTTGCCGACTTATGATCGAAACATCACTGCCCCTCACCATATCACGCTATCACTGTTTAAAATATACTTTTTTATGAGGTCGAAAAATATTCAATGATAAACAATCTTCACTCGTATAAGGAGCGACAGTATCCCAATGTCCTTGAACATGTGGCAAACAACCGTGACCAAAATTTTTAGCCTCTCGAACACCTTTCCAAGATTCTGGAGGCTGGGGTTTCTAAAATAAATGTTTCAATAAAAGTCATTTTTCTTAAACATACCTCAAATCTAAGCTCTCCAACAGGAGGTTTTGCATAGGGTATGTTTAAAAAAATATCCGCTTCAAAGTTATCTTCTAAATCTATCGTAAATCCTTCAAGTTGTCCATATTTTGTTTTGACTACAGGGTCTTCTCTTGGGATATTAGAAAGAGTTAGAAAAATAAAACAAAATATTAAAAATACCCGTAAAAATAATGGGGTTACCCGAATAGACATAGCTCTAAAAATTGTATTAAAGGTATGGCGTAGGAAATCAAAATTTAATTTCCGCCAGAGCCGGATTTCGTTTCAATATGCAGACTTTTTGCGAAAAATTCCATTTTTGCATCGATTTTTAAAATTTTTTATAACTCGGTGAGACGAATAAAATGGCACCAGCATTATCCATTTTGTCATTGTTTTGGGTTATTGAAACGAAAACATGAATCAGGTTTTCGTTACAATAACAGAACACAATTTTCAAATTCGACAATTTTGGTTGTCTCACGGAGTCATTTTATTCGCCTTACAGGGTTATAAAAAATTGCTACCAAATTCATTTTATAAAAATTTTAAAAATATAAAAATGGAATTTTCCTCCGAAAGTCTATTGAAACGAAAACCGGATCTGGCGGGAATTGTAGCAACTCAAAATTCATCGTGAAAGGGGAGAGTTCAATCCCCAGGATCGAAATTTTGTTTTTATCGAATCAAAAAGTTGATAAGAAATTTAATTACTTCCTGAAATTTTAAGACCACAACGACTTTCAACAATGCAGAAAGACATAAAACAGACTTGTCCCACAAAATTATATCCTTTCAAAATTTCAAAACCTCAAAATTCCATAAAAACATGAAATTTGAGAAAATTGGACTATGTCATCAGGTCTATTATTAAACTCTATAAAAGGGAAAAGTTTTTTTAAATATTGCCTTCCTGCCAAAAATTGAAAAAGGAGTTTTCCCGATGGAGAAATATGTACCTCAGTCTCTTATGACGTTCCTAACAAATTCATTTCAAGCGTCAAATGCCAAGAAAAAAAACAACGGCAAGAGACATAGGAATTGATTTAGCCAAGATTTCCTCCTAAGCTGAAGAACATGCCAAAAAATAGATATATGTCTAGCTAATCCACTCTTGAAAATTATCTTGGATTAACTTATATGGAAACAAATTACCCTATTTATGGTCTTTTCCTGATAAAAAAAATTATAAAAATGTCACCAAGAAAAAATGCATCGTCTTCAAAAAATTTTTAACTTAAATTTTTAATTAAAAAATTCAAATTAGGAAAATTATAAAGAGATAGTCACCAATTTTTTCACCTTCACGGATTATAATTGTAATCAAACAGTAAAATCGGATCATCCGAACATTTTTCGGGTCTGTCTGGACACTTTCTCTCTTATCACTATCACAATATTATGTTTGGTCGATAAGGACAGAGAATTTTCATCATAAATCCGTGTAAAATTTTTGAAAAAATCTTATGCTTCATAAAAATCAACATAAACTTTCTCTCAACAAAATAATTTTTTATGCCAAAGTAAACACGTGAAAGAGTTTGGTTTTTCAAACAGGCTCCTGTTGTTTTGATATACTTTGCGACTCAAACGAGTTGTCGGATACAATTTTTAATATTTCTTTGAGCCGTGATCAGTGATGTGACAATTTTGATACTTGTGCAAAAAATACGAAACTTGTAGTTCATAATTTTTATTGCTCATAAAAATTTATCATTCGATTCTTGAACATTTCAGTTCAAAAATTAAGGTAATTTTGAAACAGAGAATTGTGAACCAAAAAATAAATCATTAAAAAGGGCGTTCACATTTCAAACTTCAGAATTCAATATTCAATGTTTATTTTTTGAATATTAAAATGTTATACAGCTTCTATCCAAGAAAACTTTAACATGAAATAATGAAAAGTGAGCCTTTAATTCAAAATTGGTATGTGCCTATTGAGCTAATGTTATTATGCCTATTTGAGCTAATATAAATTTTGTCTCAATAGCAACCTGCTCTTTTTTGCTTATAAATAAATTATAAGACATAAATGTCAAATAACTTCAAGCCAGAGGCACGTACATATTTTTTAATGGGCAATCATTGCTTTTGTTAACGAGTTTGAACATTACAAAGAGTGTTTTTGAACGCTTTTCTGGCGTTTCGACTTTTCAACAATAAATTAAGAGAGCTGAAAATTTTATAAATAAAATTTTTTGGAGAAAGTTCCCTTTACACGTGCATTTATCGTAAAGAAATCTATGACTTCTAAAATGGTTCTTTTCTTATTTTGCCGAAAGAAAACAAGAAAATTTTTGAATTATTCAGATTAAGCACATTTTGAATGTGGCCCTAAAGAGGGCCGTTGGGGTAAGAATCGTTCAAAGGCTTAACGTTGGCATGGATAAAGGGCTGCTACTTGGCTCCAAAAGTTGTAGAAAACCATGTTTCGCTGTCCGAAGCGTTCTCGCCAGTTGAACTCCTTTAGAAGACTTGGAAGAATTTGGTCGACCACACCGTGCCTTCGACGTATCATATCTTTCAACTGACCGTTCTTGAAAATAAGAAAAGGACCATTTTAGAAGTCATAGATTTTTTAATGATAAATGCGGCAATAGGATGGAATGCACCGCACAAAGTGCGAGCGCACGGACTGGGCGCACAAGGACTGAACGCACGGACTGAGCGCGCAAGGACTGAATGCACGGACTGAGCGCACAAGGACTGAATGCACGGACTGAGCGCGCAAGGACTGAATGCACGGACTGAGCGCACATTTTCCTTCAAAAATGTGCGCTCAGTCCGTGCACTCAGTCCTTGTGCACTCAGTCCGTGCGCTCATTCATTCTGCGCTCAGTCCTATAAAAACCGTGCGGTGCATTCCGTCCTATTGCCATAAATGCACGTGTAAAGGGAACTTTCTCCGAATTTAGAGTAGTCGTGTGATACATAGAATTTCAACATTTTTTCATAAAAAACGTGATCTTTCGTATTTGAATCTACGAAAAAGATTTCAAAAACACCTTGATGCATATTTTTTCAAGCGTCAACCTCATTCATTATAGTAAGAGTTTTATTTTTTTTTACAAAAATGATTAGTCAAATTTATTTCCATGCATCTTTATTGATACCTTGTTCTAATTTTTCACCGTCCACTATATATTCTTGTTCGATTTTTTGTTTTTTAGTCACTCGACTTTTTAATAATATCATCTCGGCCTAAAATCATAAAACTAATTTTAATTTTTTTGAAAAATACTTTTGAGAAAGGAATTTCAAATGCGGCACTCCATATTATAGCAAAGAAGAAACTCCAAAATATTGTAGGGATGACCATTTTGTTAAACTAAATAGGGGTGAAAATTAGGGCCCTTTCTCCAAAAAAATTTTTTTGAAAAATGACCTTCTAGGGGTAAAAATAGGGTGAAAAATCGATTGCGCCCGTCCCCGTCGCGTGAAAATGCTTCCTTCATCTTGTTTTGCGAAAATAGTACTATTTAACGTTTGCTTAAAATTTGCATAATTCCAAACGACAAAGAGTTATAGTGCTATTTTACGTGAAATAGTGGTCATGTGATGTTTCGACACTTTTATATGTTTTGGAGGATTTCTCCGGAAATACAAAGCCAATCCTGATAGTTTTGGTGTCGCTAGAAAGCTGGATATCGTAGCAATCGAATAACACCAAAATCATGCCATAACTCTTTCTGGTTTCACCTCCTTTAAGACGACTTTTTCGACATTTTTTACTAATTATGCAATAACTCCTCAATCAGAAAGAGTTATGGCATGATTTTGGTGTCATTCGATTGCTACGATATCCAGCTTTCTAGCGACACCAAAACTATCAGGATTGGCTTTGTATTTCCGGAGAAATCCTCAAAAACATAAAAGTTTCGAAACATCACATGATCGAAATAGTGCTATTTTCGCGAAAACAAGATGAAGGAAGCATTTTTATGCGACAGAGATGTGCACAATCGATTTTCACCCTATTTTTACCCCTAGAAGGTCATTTTTCAAAAAAATTTTTTTGGAGAAAGGGCCCTAATTTTCACCTCCTTTAAGACGGAATTAAAGAGTTAAAGCTAACCATATTAATAAAACCGGAATAAATCAACGGCCCTTGATAAAATCCCATTACACAGATCAATACCATGATGTGTAATAAATAAACACAATAAGAAAGTCTTCCCAAAGGTATCCATATATTCCATGACATGAATTTGTTGATAGGACCTAATGTTATCATTAATCCTATCGAAGCTAACCGATCAAATACCTCCATATCCATAATAACAAGAGACTATAATCCAGGTTAGACCTAATCCCCATGCAGGTTTACTCAATGCCGAATACATAGCTCGCCAAAAAAGTGAAACCTCATCACCACTCATATAATTTCTTGGCCCCAATAATACGGTTAACATTAAACTTATCGACAATGCCCATAATGCCAGATTGATCATCCAATTGATCTTCAATTTTTTGACATCTTGCATAAAATACCCAACTAATAAACCCATAATATAGGCTGTGCAACGAATCCACACTGCATAGTACATCAAAAGACTGTATTGTCTAAAATTGTGAATTTGGTACATGTACATCATTAGCTACGACTTTACTCGATATCTGTAGTTTTTGGATCTATAGGACCTAATGACCCAAATGTAAGTGGATAATGATGTTTATAAACCGTTGCAATATTAGCTGCGATTGAGGCTACAAATACCAGGGCTGCAATTCCAACACCCAAAAACTTGTTCAAAGCCAGAGGGATGAGCAGAATTGGCGTAAAAATATACATCTGCATATCCGAAGCTAAATACCATCCCGGTCCAAAACATGGTTGATTAGGATAAACCAGATTGTTGATATACAAAAAGTGGGTCCACCAATGCTGTCTACAATAGAAATGCAATTGGTTATTTGGGCTCAAAAATGTCGCCATATTTCCACTCTCAAAAGTGAGAAGGGGAAAGACCCATGTGTAAAATGCTATCATTAAGAAATATGGTGGGGATAGTCTAAAAAATTGATTTTTCATATTAAGTACCGAGATCGAGCTCAAAGGAAGTGCGCCTTCGGCGCACTGCTTTGAGCGCCTTCTTAGGGTATGCTGTGATCCACAATGTTTTTCGTCGGCAGTCGACGTCCAGGAGCACTTTCAGGGCAGCACGAACACACGAAAAGGCAACGTAGAGCTGGTCGTGACTGAAGACTTCGCAGATGAGATCGACGCCAACGCACTCGAAGGTCTGGCCCTGGGACTTGCGGATCGTATTGCGAAAACCGGCTTGTCGAGAACTGGTGCCTCGAAAACGTGAAGCCGAAGCTTTTGCTTGAATCGATGATGATTCGCGGGATGCTGACTTCGCGGCCGTAGTGAGCTCCTTTAGTGATGAGTGATTTCCCTCCGATGGCATTATCCTTCAGCTCGGTGACCATGATCCTTGTGCCGTTGCAAAGTCCTTCGCTGACCCGGAGGTTTAGCAGCATCACGATGGCGTTCTTCAGTTTGAGCTCGTGCAGTGGCAGGTCTGGCGAGTTGTAATGGGTAAATTACCTAATAAACCGATGCAAATAGAATAAGACCCAGGCTTGTGGTGACATGACGCTGTATCGATTCGTTTTTAATTGTTTGAACCATAAGTATGATAATAAAACACCGGATATAAAGAAGAAACTATCGACGGAAAAGTAAAAATTGAAGATAACTTGTGATGTCACATCTTTTACTATAGGCAGTATGTCCACAGGGTTGTCTAAATTAGGATAGTTTCTTTAAAAGGGGGTATTATCGAAGACTTTCCGACCCCAGTTTCGAACGATCCCGTCCGATCTGGCAAGTTAAGCAACGTTGGGTCCGCCAGGTTCGATTCCCGGACCTAATTTTAGCTATTCAAAAAAAGTCGTTAAAGCAAACCCCCTTTAAAATTGCATGGAAAAAACTGTCCTATCATTATTTTTCGATTTTGACCTTTGTAGAACCCTGTACTATAAAAAATTTTTTCGATTTTTCGAAAATAGGTCATAAATGTCGAATGAAGGACTGTTAGTCGACCGGACAATTGGCCGACCGGACAGTTGGTCGACTCGGGCCTAAGGCTTAAGCATAAGTCTAAGCCTAAGCCTAAAGACTAAGGCCTAAGCCTAGGCTTAAGCCTAAGCCCAAAGCCTAAGTCTAAGGCCTGAAGCCTAAGCCTAAAGCCCCCTGTCCGGTCGACCAACTGTCCGACAACGTAAATGTCACCCCCTTTAATATTTACAAAAAATCAAGATAAGGGCCAACAACTTACTTAAATACGCTGGATCAGCCTCATAAACATGGCCTAAGATCACCCAACATATACTAAAAGTTCGTATACAGTGTATCGGCACAATTTGCCCAGTCGATTTTTTGTTCGAACTTCCGGTGGAGAAAATTTCGCAAATATTTCGATACACAGAAAAACTCATGAATACTCGTGACATTGTTTCTAAAATAGCTAGACTAAAAAAACACTTTTTAATACCTTTCCTAACAGGGTTATCCTCAGCTAAAATGAAAAAGTCGACGACTGAAGCCAATAGACCGGTACCAAGAATGGTACCCATTACGATACTAAATCATTTTTGAGGTTCGACAACTTCTTTCTAGTCATACCTAACGATATAAGTCTGATACGTGGCACTAGTTTTTTGATCTTCTAAACTTTCTTTAGCACAAACAGGAGAAATTTCGGTCCCATTTTTGTCGAATTTAACTAAATCCATTTTTCTTTCATAAAAATCATTATACTCTATACCTTGTCTTAATACGGTTAACAAGTCGACATCACATGATTTTGGTAAACAAATATCCCACATAAGAAAACGTTGTTTGAGTGGATCACAATTTTCTGAATTTTGCCAATCTCCAAATGCCAAATTTATGGCAACTCTAAACTTTGAAATGAGAACTTGAAAGTAATTCGAACCTGCTATAATCTCCTAAAAACTTCCTTGAACGACCTGGGATTTGAAGCTTGATTTGTTGACATTCGTATGGATAACCCCAAAAGGTTAAAGCTCCAGATAAGATACCAGCTGGGATTTTACCCGAAGCGTCGATTACTAAATTTGGCACTTATGCACTACCCTCCCCCCCTTAGGGGGGGGGGGGAATTCTGCATAAATTCATGCAGAATCACCCCCAGGCTGAAAATATATAAAAAAATCAATTTTTCATCTTTTTTTTATGCTTTAAGGCTTAGACCTAGGCTTAGGCTTAGACCTAGGTTTAGGCCTAGGCTTAGACCTAAGCTTAGGCTTAGGCCTAGGCTTAACTTAGACCTAGGCTTAGACCTAGGCTTAGACCTAAGCTTAGACCTAGGCTTAGACCTAAGCTTAGACCTAGGCTTAGGTCTACAGTGGCGAGCAAAAAAACCGGTCAAAGTGGAAATTTCACGATTTTGATTTAAAATAACAAGTTTATCGATTTAAAACAATAACAAAGCGACAGAAACACAAAAAATCAATTAATATTTGGTCGGATGTCCCTTGGCCTTGATAACAGCGTTCATTCGACGTGGCATTGGCTCAATTAGGCCTTGAATAGTGTCCATTGGAATACGAGCCCACTCTTCTTGGAGAACGGAAAAGCTCGCTTTTGTTGCTGATATTTCGGCGGGCTAATCTTCGCTTCAGTACCTCCCACAAATGTTCGATCGGGTTGAGGTCGGGACTTTGGGCAGGCCACTTCATGACCGGAACGTTGACTCGAGGATGACGAAACCAACGCTTAACAATCCCCGTTGTGTGCTTCGGATCACCGTCTTGTTGAAACTCGTCGAACCGGGCCCTGTTTCTCTTCCAATACAGCAACAGATTCGCGCGCAAAAGATCCCGGTAGGCACCATTTATACTTGCCGCAAGACGCGCGCGTCTTGCGGCAAGTATAAATGGTGCCGTAGACTTTCTTTGTCATTATCCCTTCAATCCGCGCCAAAGGGCCCACACCACCTGCATCAATAAATATGCCAAAAGTTTGCAAAAACGTGAAATTTCTCCTTTGACCGGTTTTTTTGCTCGCCACTGTAAGCCTAGACCTAAGCCTAGGTCTAAGCTTAAGCCTAAGCCTTTAGCCTAAACCAAAGCCTAAAAAAAGATGAAAAATTGATTTTTTTTTGTTTTCATCCTGGGTGGGATAGTGCATAAGTACCCTAAATTTTGACGGAACTCTGACTTGTGAAAACAAACTTTTTAGAAAACCATCATTAAAAAAATCGCTTGGTAAATTAGAACTTAAACTCGAATTCATAGCTTCGTCTATCAAAAATAGGTCTTCTAGACATTCAGTGCTAATTTGTTCACTAGCTGAGTTGATATTTTCGATAATTTTTTCGATGCTGAACCCTGGGACCTCGATTTTTCCATAAAAATACCAGATAAGTCGCTTTAAAAAAAAAATTCTTACTAGGTTAAGATAAAAAAGTTTGTCAATTTTTCTTTGAGTTATTGCCCATCCTATTTGTGGATCTTTTGTTTCGGCACAACGAATGTGTAAATAAAAAATTAGAATTACATAAAAAAGTAGTAAAAATTTCATTTTCGAAACTTCTTTCTTTCTAAGTGAATCAATTTATATACTTCTTTTTTTATAGTAAAATTCGTCACTTTTACATAGATCAGGATCATTAATAATTCCAATCTCTCGAGCAACACACATCACTACTTCGAGCAACACACATCACTACTCTATGTACAGGGTGGCGCACAAAAACCGGACACTTAAAAAATTGTTTAAATATAGTTTATTTAGCAAAAAACAACAATAATAATCATTCAAAATGACCTCATTTAGGCCGGACACAAGTTGTCGTACCACGCGTTGTACTTTTCATTCAAAATACAGGAAAAAGTACGACGCAGAAACCGCAAGTTGTCGTACTGGTACGACGCGTAGCACAAGAAATTTGGGTACAACGAAAATTTCCGTCATACTTTTTTGTTGTACTTTTCACTGGATCCAGATCTAGACTTCACTGCCTTGCTTCTCTCTATACAAAATCTGCTTAATAGCCTATTCCAAGAATTTTGACTACTAATAGGCTGTCCTAAAAATTGGGTGATCGTTAAGGGTCCAAAGTATGGTAGAGTAGAAAAATGTTTTAAAATTTTTTAAGAATGACCTTTCTAGGGTTAATTTTGGCTGAAAACTCCAAAAAACACACTCAAAAAATCCAAATTTTTTTTGATTTAGACGGCTATATTGAACTCGATTTGGTAAAAATCGTCTTAAATTTCCACAGAATTTTTTGCAGGATTGACTTTCGAATACGTTTCTTCAATAACGAATTTTGGTACATCAACTGTTAAACAAGCGATCGATAGAGTAACAGCATCTATGTGGAATAACGCCTGGATCAGGGCACGCTTTAAAGATTCGATATCTTGATGAGGCTTAGCACAAGCTTTGGCTTCCAAAATGCTCTATACAGAATAGTCAAGCGGATTCAAATCAAGCGAATTTGCTGGCCATTCATCTCGAGAAATGAAATCTAAAAATTGGCCCAGGAAGATTTGTCATAAGCTTTGTGTGCAGGAGCAGAATCTTGTTGAAAACACAAATATTCTTCACAAAATGTTCTTTGGCCCAAGGAATTAGGTGATCTTGCAGCATTTCTCGATAAACACATTGGTCAATTTTAACACATGTTTCGACAAACACTAACGGTGTCTTTCCATCATGCGTAATAGCTGCCCACACCATAACAGAAGCCGGCTTTTGAGTACGCTCAATAACTCTTTCATCCAAAAATGGGGCTTCTCTTGGTCATGAAAAAATGAAAAGTTTAAAGTTTTGATTGAAGACTGCCGAAAAAAACACGTTAAAAACATTTTTTTAAGTGTCCGGTTTTATGTGCCACCCTGTTTTTATTGGTTTATAACAGACTATTGAAAGTAATAAAGAGGAAATGTGAATAATTTCCATGACGAGAACAAGTAAAAGGATAAAAAATGATCTTAGATAAGATTTTTTAAGCATGATACATCAATTCAAGAATTCTCATCATTTTTTTGATAATTCTTTTTTTCATTCGATAGAGAGAAAAAATTCGACACTATAACTTTCGCCACGAAAAATTAAAAATTCAATTTTTTCATTTTCGCTTTTTATGCTTTACAGGGTGTCAGAAAATTACGGGGCCACTTGATTTTTTCAACAAAGTTTATTCAAAACACAACAAATAACAATAAAACAACAAGAATTATTCAAAATAGCCACCATTGGCATCAATGCACTTCTTCAGACGCTTCGGGAAGTTGTCCACGATCTTTATCAGAGTTTCCAACGTGATTTCTTTCCAAGCCTTCTTAAGCGCCCTTTTCAGTGATTCAACGTTAGGGTGGGGCTTCTGACACGCTTTTTCTTCGAGAATTGACCAGACGGCGTAGTCGAGAGGGTTCAAATCCGGACTATTGGGAGGCCATTCACCGGTCGGGTTGCGCCAATGAGGGTCGACAGTGATGACGTCAGGACAGTTGTCGCGGAGGAATTCTTGAACCTCGTATGCCTTGTGTGCTGGTGCCCCGTCTTGCTGAAAAGTCCACGGATCCTCTCCAAAAATTGTTTCGGTCCACGGAAACAGGTGGTCGTTCAACATGTCCATGTACACGTGGCGGTCGATCTTCGTCTTCTGGTCCACAAACACCAATGGGGTCTTGCCTCGAGCGGAGATGGCTCCCCAAACCATCACCGACTCGGCCTTCTGGACACGCTCCACGACTCTTTCTTCCGTATCTGGTGCTTCTTCCGCCCAAATCCGGTCGTTTTGCGGGTTAAACGACTGAAAAAACATGATGAGGCAAAGAAAACAACCAACCTGTTGGATGTCAAAGAGCTTCTCATCGGAAAAGACGATTTGACGGTGACGGCCACGGGAAAAACGTCTGTAAAGGGCTCTGGCACGCTGAAGACGCTTCAATTTGGCATTGGCGTTCAGTTTCTGGCGTTTCTGGAACTTGAACGGCTTCAGATTCAGGTCTTTTTGCAAAATAATGTTAAAAAAAGTAAAACATCAAGTGTCCCCGTAATTTTCTGACACCCTGTAATATGTGGTCAGAAATGAAATGTCTTTTATCGATCTGCCTTCATGGCGCAGTTGGTAAAGTGTTATAGTTTGTTTCAAATTTCGAGCAAATAAGTTGTGTACCGCGTAGCAAAGTGGTAAAGCTCTCTATTTGCACTCCGAAGGGCAAGGGTTCGATCTTGGAGGTCGAAATCAGAAATATCATAATTCAA
>OZJO01023479.1:0-42492 GCA_900406225.1 Acrobeloides nanus | reverse complement strand
TCTGAAGTTGGTCGAAAAGGTTATTTATAAAAATAAAAAAACAATTTGGGAGGGGGAGTTATGGGTTACCCACCCCCATATATTCATAAAAAATTAAAGACACGGGAGTTCTCATTAAAGGGGGAGTGACATTTATGACCTAATCTAAGAAAAAAATTTTTCTAAAAGATCATTTTTAGGGGTAAAATCATGCGAAAAATCGATTGAGTGCATCGTCGAAGCGTGAAAAAGCTTCTCTGGCTTTGGGAAGCTTCAGGGAAGCAAAAAATTTTTCGATTTTTACTTTATGCAAAAAATTTGGCTCCAAGCGGGATTCCTACATTGGATTGTCGATGGATCCGTCTTTTCAAACCAAGTACTAGTATAAAAAAGGTCGAAAAAATCTATATTTTCCCTGAATCAGGATCAAGGAAGCTTTTTCACGCTTCGTCGATGCGCTCAATCGATTTCTCGCATGATCTTTTTAGAAAAATTTTTTCTTGGATTAGGCCATAAATGTCACTCCTTTAAGATTTTTCAAACATTTCATAAAAAATGATGAAAAAATCGAAAATTTTAAAGTACTATTCCCTTCTGGCGACTGAAATTACACCACTGATAAAAAGCATCAAAAGTTTCAGGGATTTATTTTAGGTGGCAAACAAATACTTAGCTTAACAGGAGATTGTATTCGAGGGTCTGAAGGTGTAGGTGCCATTATTCATGAGCTAATGCATACAATTGGTTTTTATCATGAACAAAGTTTATTTTTAAAATTAAATTGGGGAGAGGATTTTGAAATACTACAGATAAGAGGTGTAGGAGGGGGTCATAAATTTGAGATTTTGCAGGGGAAAAGGGTTCCGAGCATTGAGGGGAGGTGAGAGAGGAGGATCTCGGGGGTACTTTGAATCCGTTGTGAGGTTGAAAATTTTTGAAAATTGCTTAAAACTTGCAAAAATCCATTTTTTTAACTACAAACTTTATTTTTAGGCAGGGCTGATCGAAATAATTATGTAACAATTCATTTGGAAAATGTACTAGATGGCGCTAAAGGTAATATTAACATTTTCAGGAATGCGAAAATTCCAAAATTCAGAAAATTTTGATACTTATGATTTGGAAAAAATCACTCACTTGGGTACCAGCTATGATTATGAATCCATTTTGCACTATGATATGTATGCCTTTAGTAAAAATGGCCGGCCCACAATTGTTCCGACGAAACCTGGTGTTACCATTGGGCAAAGAAGAGGATTTAGTAGTATAGATGTATACAAGATTAATAAGCTTTACGAATGTAGGACGAATCAAGAATTACAGCAAAGTAAAAATTAAAATCTGCAAAAAATACAGGGCAGTATTAAAGGGGGTGGGACCCGGCTCAAGATTTTCCGAAAAAGAATTTTTTAAATTGTTTTTTTATTAAAAAATTAAATTTTTTTAAATTTAAGCACCCCTTCCCCCAGAAGCATAATCAGGGAGGGGAGTACATCGGGTATGTACCCCCCCCCCCTTCCATGAGCCAAAGGCCCCGAAGATAGCTTACAAGGGGGGAGGTAAAAGTTCTTTCTGAGGGGCAAAAAGTCCTCGCCTAAGGAGCAAAAATTCTCGCCAAGGAATAAAATATTTGCTAACCTTGCCCCCTTTTGCGCCCCCCCCCTCCCTCATGTACGTTTTTTAAAAAAAGTTAGCTACCTTACATTTTTGGAAAAAAACGAAAAATTTCAATTTTTTGAGGTGGTGCTCCGGGGGTACCACCTCAACTAAGGGGGGAGGGAATACTACCCCACCTCCCTCCCTAGCTGACCCTTCTGGGTACGCTACTGCCCCCTCCCACCACTCTTCGAAACTTTAGTAAATATTCTCCCTCCCCAAAAATCGCAAAAGTGAGATTTTTTGGACGATCCTGTACATTTTGGGAAGCCTTGACCCCTCGAAACAAGTGCTGAATATATACTAAAAAAATAAAATTTTCAGGTATTTCATCTTCATGTCCAACGCAATATTCCAATTTGGACATAGTCGAAAATAATCTCTTTCATAAGCCTGGAGAAATTTCGGATTGTTGTAATTTTTGCACAGCTACAAAAGGCTGTAGAGCCTATGCCTGGAGTTATTATATCGGTGGGATGTGCACTTTAAAATCAGCTTTGGGTCCCACTATAAGTAACCCCACTATAAAAATGGGAATTCTTAATTCGGGTGGCACGTGTACGAAACAAATTGGGACGGACATAATAGAGCAAGTTCTTGCATATAGAGTTGGAGAAGAGTATCAATGCTGTGATTTTTGTAAGGAAACCAAGGGTTGTGAAGCATATACATTTAATCAGTATGATGGTGGGATGTGTTGGCTAAAACATGCAGATGTGCCATTAATTCAAAAAGATGGAATAAAATCAGGAATTAATGCCCACGGTATAAAATTTCCATTTTTAGAGAAGAAATTTTTTACACAGAATTCATCCAAAAAGTGGATTTATGCGATTTTTTGAAAAACTGAAAATTTAATAATAAAATGAGAATTTTATCAAAATGTTAAAAATTTCATAAGAAATACGAGTTTTTTGCCTATATGGACCCAAAAACTGACTCTTAGAACCGCTATTTAAGCTCTGGTTCCCATAGGGGTCCGGTCCTCTCTGCCCGGTTCCTTTTAGGGGTCCAGACAAAGACGTAGCTGACAGCCAGGAATAGGGCCACTTTTCTGAAAAAAATCATTTTCAAAAAACAAAAAAACGTCATTTTTAATTGAAAAATTTTCAGTCATGTGGACAACGGTCGCAGGTGCACCCCCTCTAACTACATCCTTTGGTCAAGGCCCTGTTTCCTTGGAGGCCCAAGTGCGGAACACTCTGTTAAGGTCACCATGGGGCCAGGTCCCCCTCCCCGGTCTCAAAAGTCACAGAAAATCATATAAATGAATGAATGAAAAGGAAGGGCATAAATCCCGGATCCATGAGCCGAGAGACTTGTGGCTCGAGAGAGGCCCAATTTCGGTCCCTTACGGGAATCGATTTAGCGCATTCCTGAACCCTGAAAATAATTCGCTGAAACTGATTCACAGGAAAATGATAATATTCGCTTCAAAAATAAATTTTCCCTGAATCAGGGCAACATTTTCCTGGCTCGGGAATGTGCGCATCGATTCCCCACATAAAACTACTACTAGAGGGGGTCATTAAACAAATTTTAAAAACCACAAAAAGTCCTCATTTTTGGGCAGCCCTGTACAATTTTTGTATTTTTAGCTACTCGTGATATAAAAATTGCGAATACGATGGGCGCAGGTGTTCAAGTAACAGCAACATGTTTTTCTGAAACATCTCCTAATACTCAAGAAATTTTTGGTCCAATAATTTTACAAGATGGAGATTATCACTGGTTTTCATTTCGTAAACAAATTTTTTAAACAATTTAAAAAACATATTTAGACCTAATAGTAATGTTTCCTATTCGGTGTATGATAAATTCAACAATTAGGTAAATTTTTTAATATTGATCTTATAAGGTAGCCAAAAAATTGAATTTTTGCAGTTTTTCGAGTAAATTTTGAGTGCATTGCCGGACCATGTAATCGTTTTTTCTTACCTGATATCTGAAACAGTAATGAAAAATTTTTTTTCGATTTTTTGAAGTTTTATGAACTGAAGAGTCGAGCGACTTCGGCGCTCCGTAGATCTTTGCCCTCATTGGTCGAGCTCTCTGGACAGCGATTCTGTCTGGCGATTTCGAGTCGACTTCGAGCGACAACTCCGAGCGTCCAGGGTTTTTACACATATGTAAAAATTTTAAAAAATGGAATTTTTTGAAGGGTAAACAAAATTATGTTTTTATATATTTTTCTTCTCCGCTGTCCTCTACTACTTTAATTTTATCGTTACGAGTTTAAATCACTGGTTCCCGAGATCGTCCGTGTGAACTCACTTTTTAAACGTTTATAGAGGTAGCATTTATAAAAGTTTTGGAGCCAAATTTCTCGAAAAAATCACAAAAATTCGGTTTTTGGAACAATTTGTAACTGTTTTATTTAAGCACTAGTGGTCTTACAAAACCAAAGAACTATGATTGGATAGCTCTATCTAATACAGAAAATTTCGCCGTTTATTTTCTCCGTGGTGAAGGATTATATAGAAGTAAAAATTATGATGATAAAGAAATATGGCTTAATTACAAAAATAAATTTCCATGGTGATATTTAGTAGAGTTCTCCGAGCCACGCCGTGAGCCGAGCCGCTACTTTTACCCGAGCCGGTCAAAAATAACCGGCTCGGCGAACTCTAATAATTAGTGATATTTAAAACAAAATTTTTCACAAAAAGATAATTATTTTTCTTCAAAATAATCCTAATGGGTTTTCTATAAGAGAAATTATTTAAGCGTACTAAAAAAGCTTTTCTTATCCTATCTATAAACGTGTAATGCTTGTCCAAACGATCTAGGGAACGAGTGATTTAAAAAGGCACTGCTTGAAGGGGACGATGAGAGAAGACGATTGACACCACTTTTGTGGGGTACCCCCTCAAAAAATTTTTGCACAAGTATATTCCAAAATTGTTTTTACACAAGTATAAAAAGTGAAAGAAAAAAATTGAAGTCGTTGATCGGAGTTGGCTCGGAGTCACCCTTTTTTAACAGGCCCCAGATATATTCCTTACCCCCCCCCCCCCCCCCCCCCCCCCCCCCCCCCCCCCCCCCCCCCCCCCCCCCCCNCCCGCCCGATCGCTAACGCGCTCAAGGGGGGGGGGGTAAGGAATATATCTGGAGCCTGTTAAAAACTTTACCATACAATTGGTTAAATGTCATGGGGTATTCTTCCATTTCATTTTTTGGCTTAACTGTTTTTCAATGGGTTAAAATAGTATCTGGACCAATTTTAGAAACTGGAATAGCTTCACTGCCTTTTCTTTCA
This sequence comes from Acrobeloides nanus, assembly GCA_900406225.1. Classification (NCBI taxonomy): domain Eukaryota; kingdom Metazoa; phylum Nematoda; class Chromadorea; order Rhabditida; family Cephalobidae; genus Acrobeloides; species Acrobeloides nanus. Next base: position 37,598 of record OZJO01023479.1, on the reverse strand, counting down.
TTTTTTTCAACAATAAAATTTACATATAAAATTAAAAAAGAAGAATTTATATAGCATTGATTTTCGTTTCAATAAACAGTTTTTGAAAACAAAATGAGCAAATATAAAAATATTTTTTGTTATTGTTTAAAATTGGCAAGAGGAAGTTATTTTTGTGACATTTTTACACTTTTTTCTAATGTGATTGATAGTTTGATATGATCATATAACGTAAATAAATTCTTATTATTTCTTCAAAGAGTAAATGAAAAAATTAAATTTTTAGGACAAACAAGACTAAAAATAGCATTTTTCGCTAAAAAAAAACACATTTTTTGCAAAAATATCCAAAAAATTGCGATTTTTGGTAAAAAATTGCGATTTTTGGTAAAAAATTGCATTTTTGATGAAAAAATTGGCACCTTTTTATTAACAATTGTCCCCTCCCCCCTTTGCTACGCTACTATTTGAGAAAAATAATGTATTTTGACACTTTTTACTCCATTATAACGAATGTAATGTATTTTTCTAGAAAAATTCGATATGTTGCGCCCGATATTGAATTTCACCCGATTCTGAATAGGGTGCCCGATCTGATTTCGTTCAAGATCGGGCGCCCGATTTGATTTAGTTCAAGATCGGGCGCAACAGATATAACAACACTTCCGTTCGATTCAATAAACGGCCCCTCTGGGGTATCGTTATATGGAGGTTTGACTGTAAGAAGATTTCAAAAACATTTATTTTTTATAAATAAATTCTAGTAAATGAGCCAGGTACATGAGTAATATTTGCATTATTATTTTCATCGTCTTCTATAAAATTTTGAGATTCTCCAACTATTCTGCCATTTTCCATATAAATTACGTGATCAAAAGGAATTTGATCTATCCCATTTAAATTATTCGTTGAAAATATACAGGTTCGATTATGCGATGATTTAGCAATAGCGTCATAAAATGGCTAAAAATAATTTTCAATCATACTCCGGAGCACACTTTAACAAACCCCCTGTCAAAAATAGGATCCTTGTGCCCTGAGCTAGGCTCCATAAAAACATAAGTTCTCCTTATGGTTTCTTTAAATTTCAATAAATTTTTGGGCAAAATCACAAGGGTTCACCTTTATGATTTTTTATCGAAAATTTTATCAAAATTTGTGGGAAATTATATAAGGGGAACCAAGGTGATTTCTTTTGATTTTTTCAACAAATCTTTTAAAATCACTTTAATCCACCCAAACTCTGAGTTTCAAAGTTTTACGCTTTCGCCCTGAGCTCAATTTTTTTTTGAGCGTTGTACCCTGACTCCTGTCAATTGGACAGGGGTTTGATACAGTGTGTTCAGGAAGAGAACTAACTTTTTTGGACATCAGGACATCGGGAGAACGACCCGATTTTCTGTGACTCATGGTTCTCGAACCCCAAGGTCTCATGGGGCTCAATTTGGTCCAGGGTCTTTGTCAACAGGCCTTTGGATCCTGGGTCCAAGATCTCGTGGATCCTAGGCCCGGATCCAAAGTCCCAAAATGAATCCCACGGTTTTGTTTCCCTATTCCATTTTCAGACTTTGTTTTCGACCAGGGTTTTTGATTTGAAACAGAATTTTTTGACCACTATACCTTTTGTAAATTATTAGGCGACATTTTTTCGTCTCTAGTGTATTCAACCAATAAAATTTTTGGGGACTTATACAAAGCTCTAGCCAGTGCTATTCTTTGTCTATACTCAGTTGATATTGATTTCCCACATAGTCCAACTTGAGTATTATACCCCTATAATGCAATCGATTAGGCAGAATGGAAATTACTCAAACCTCTGGTAACAATGCTATTGCTGTAGCGATATTAGATTCTTTAGCAGCAGAAACGATGGATCCAAAATCAGTTTTATTGTCGAATTTTGTACCATAAGCGATATTTTCTGCTATAGTTCCAGAAAATAGCATTGGATCAACTAGCCCAAGTGTTGATCGAAGTTGAGTTTTATTTACAGCTTGTAAATCTTGATCATCAATATACTAAACATTCAAGTTTATTTGTTGCTAATCCTATTCTGAACGGTCGATAAAAATCAACTGGAAATCACACTGTTTCTCCTTGCAGTGATGTCCCGGTTTTGGTTTTAACCAATTTTGGTTTGGTTAACCAAATTGGTTTTAAGAGTCGGCACAAGCTCGCACATTCTATCGTACTGAACGCAAGCAAAAGTACAGTACGATAGCCCACAAGCTATCGTACGAAGTCATCGTAAAATTACGATGAAATTCGCCACTCCGTCGTACGTTCGTACGATGCAGTACGATGGCATTGTACTAAATTTATCGTACTTTTTTATGTACATCGTACGATGAAAGTATGATAAATTCGTGTCAATATACAAACCATTTCAAACGAGTTTGAGACTAAAACGACCAATCCGAGACAGCGTCTCAAACTCGTTTGAAATGGTTTGTATATTGACACGAAAACTCAATTTTTTTAAAAATGTGTTAAAAACAATAACGTACGATAAAAGTACAACGGCTCATCGTACGAGTCATCGTACTCGTATGATAGCTTGCGGCCATTTCGTTCATTGTACGATTGTATTTTACAATCGTACGATGACCTTCGTACGATAGCTTGCGTTAGCTTGTGCCGTTGCTTGTGGTTAGTATAATAGCTTATGCCGACCCTAAAAAATCAAAACTATTTTCTTGGTTTTGGTTAGTTTTTCAAAACTAAAAATTTGGTTTTTGTTAACTAAACTAAAATCAAAAAACCGTTCTCGAACATGCTGCCCGGGTGTCTAGCTTATCGGGCAAAAACTCCATATGTTTGTAGCCCAATACCAGTCTTTTTTACCTTGCTAATCACCAGCATTGTACATTTTTCTGGGTATAATAAAATTATTTCTTTTTTTACTTACAATTTTCCCTGATTCAGGCACAATAAACCTTTCTAGAAGTGCTATAGAAGCCGAAATATTCGAAGTTTTATGATCAACTATAGCTATTTTTGAATTTGCTGGAAGATGCAAACTTAGATCTTGAAGATTATGTTCTTTAGAAAAAACATTTTTAAAACGAACACCTCCTTTTGAGATCTAAATTTTGAATATAGAATCAATTTTCTATGTTTCTTAACTTACTTGAAAGCATTGGCCGTTCTCCATCACAATTGGAGTTTCTAGCTTTAAGAACTTCATAATTTTGGTTGAGGCTTCTTTTGCTTTTTGTACATCAAATATAAAAGGCCTCAATAATGTCAAATTTGCAGCACTTGGTAATAAAGTTTGTGTAATCCTATATTTTATGCTCTTTTTGTAAAACTTCAAAAGAAATGTTTTTCACTCCTCCCGCTCACTTACCCCACCATAATGGTTAGAGGGAAAGTTGGGTATCAAGATCATCCCCTTATTCCTAAAAATAAAGATTTCTTTTTATGTTTTTGCTGGTTGATGAGGGCACGGTTCCAGAAACAATAATTACGAGCCTCGGTGGCTCGATATCCCATGGTGCTGCGATTCGCGACGAGCCACCGAGATCCGAGAGTGGTAAACGTGGCCCGCTTGGGCAACTTCGAGCTCTAAGGTTGTTTTTGTAACAGGGCCGATATTTTTTTTTGTCAAAATTTTAGGATAAAATTGGTGATGCTGATGAGAGGGAGATCGAGCTGTGGGGGAAAAGAGTTAGGGCACCTTTTTGTCTCCATAAAAGAGTTATCATTATGGTTTTTGGCAACAAAACTTATGAGGATACCATTATGTTTCTTCGGACCTTCGACCCTTGAGAGAAAGAAACTCCCGTAGTATCCCCTTTCAGAGGCGTAAGCTATGCAGCATAGCCATAATTCTGCGAAGAGTGGGGTCTGTTCCTTGTATGAAAAAACTTTAAAAAACAAAAGGGGATTTCTTAAGATTTTTCGCTTCTTCGCCACGACATCGGGGCTAAAGCCCCATATTCCAGGGGAATCCCCCTAGTGAATTGAAATTTTAAATAAAACCCTAATAATGAGAATTTCTTGTTTTTTAGACAAAATGATCTTTTGTGGGTAAGTACCCCCTTCTCCACACGCCACTGCTCTAGTCTCCTGTATGTCTTGATCCTTTTCCTATGCCAAGTGGGGGGGGGGGAGAATATGTACAGACCCTCAAAAATCACGATAATCTTTAAAAAATCTTACTTTTGCACAAGAAGTGGCTCTGTTGTTAAGCCTATTTTAATTGTGCAAAATCCCAAGATGTAGCTTACTGAAACTGTAATTTGTTGAAGTCCATTTGTAGCCGCAAAATTTATTGCCTTAAATTTAATTTTTACTTAAAATTTAACATTTCAAATTGTTGCGATCCTTCAGCGTGCGGATCACAAACTAAGGTTTAAGACTTTTCCAGTACGACCCCAAACAAGGGTAGCGGAATTGCCAAAATCCAGCGAAGGAAAAATCTTTTGGACACAAGGGAGAGCCAAACCCTTGTTAGATTCGGTGATGCCGTAGCCTTAGCAACACACCGGACCACTACATCATGGTGGTCACTGAACGACTCGTAACTAATTTCGACCTTGAAGTAGTGCCAACCACAACACAAATTTATTTTACTTGATATTTTATCGCCTTGAGATCATGAGGTTCCTGTTTTGCATATGATTCGGCATAAATTCCCATGATTTCTTTTTTAAAATCTAGATCTTTTATAATTTTCAAATTTTTTATAGTTTCTGTGTAGACCTAAAATTTAATTTTTTTAATTTTTAAAAAGACTAAAACCTTTTCTGTCAAATTCTTTTCAGCAGCAATTTTTTGATATTTTTGCATTGTTCTTGTTGCAATATATTGTAATAAAGGTAATATAAAAAAGCATGTTGATGCTATGAATCCAAACACCACATCTTTTTGTACAGAAGTGGCATAGGCTATGCCTAGTTGGCATAAACCCGCAAAACAATGGCCTAAACGTAGATCCACGCCCTAAAAGGTTGTGGAATTTGGGTCCAGTATAAAAAATTCCTACAGCAGCAAAAGTAGGAGTTTCTTTATTTATCAGATCTTTTGCTTCCTGACTAATATCTTTTGCACGTTGCAGATATTCTTCATGCAATAAATCACCAAAAATTGTGACTTGTAATTTAGACTTTAAATTTACACCTATTTTTCCGAATACTATGACCTAGAAAAAGTTTTTGATGAATAAAGAAAAAGGGTTTACATAAAGCAGCAACGCAATAGCAGCAGTGACACCAGCAAAAAGATAATATTTGGTTATCTGAATTGCATAAGGGATATAATCTTTGGCAACATCTAAAAATATTAAAAGCAATTTTTTAAATATTTAGGTCTAAAAGAGGCATCATCAAAAAGCTCTTGACATCAGATAATTGCGGAAATTGGCTCACGGGGCTTTGTGGAAATTGATTACTCACATTTCCTTGTGTCGAAAATGCTTCCCTGACCATGATTCCGGAAAGGGGTGAGTGTATTGAAGTAAAAACAGTGCCAAGGCAAGGGGGACAATAGAATATGTCCCCTTCATTTTTTGTCGGACAAAAAAATATATAAGGCTTTGTGATTCTCTACTTTCTACTATGCCCCTCCCCAAAGTAAAATCCTGACTACGAGACCGAGACAAAAAAATGAAAAAAATTGAATTTTTGGGAAAAATTCGATAGTCTACGAGGTTTTCTATATGTGATCATGCAATTTTCGCTTCAATACATAATATCCTTCACTGATTCAGGGTAAGGGAAGCTATTTTCAATTTTTATCTAAAAATCATCTTGCTAGGGAATTTAGGAATCGATTTATCGCGTTTTCGATGCATAAAAAATTATCTGATCCTCACCACAATTTTTGTTTCAATACACCCACGCCTTCACTAAATTAGGAGTAGGGAAGTTTTTTTCTTCTAAGTTTAACCGTTACCTCTTTGCATCTCATAAATCGCATAATATTCTCCATTACATTTAGCATACATCGGTACACCTAATCCATTAATAAAACACAATACTAACCCAAGAACAAGAATTTTCCAATTGAAATTGGAAACTTTAAGAACAGAAAAGTAACTAGATTGCTTTTGATAGTGGGTATTTCTCTGATCATCGGTCTAAAATTTTAAATCTTCTTATATAAAACGCGTATATAATGTCTGTGCGTTTGTCTACAGTCAAATCTCCGTTTAGTCACACCCCTCCGGAGGTGTAAGTAAACGGGATTTTTGGGGGTGTAACTAAATGGAGGTGACGGAGGGAGGGAGGAGGTGTGACTAAACGGAGATTTGATTTATAACTTTTTAAACATGTTTATGCGAATTTCAAGAGGATTATAAAAGGACGCGGATGAATCTTTCGGGTACTCTCGAAAGCGAGATCGAGCGCTGCAGTCGCTCTCGAAACGCGAGGCCGAGCTCGGTCTCCAGTTTATTTTCTTAAAATAATTATTTTTGCAAAAAATCTTATTACTTGAGCCATATTGATCATGTTGTGAAATTTATTAAGCATATTTTCTTTCTCTCTTATTTTATGAATATCCAATTTTGTTTCCTTTTTAAATGATTCTCCCAAAAATGAAGCATCTATTTGAGACTAAATAATAAACTCAATACTACAATTTAAAATTTTTTAATACCGGATATATCATAGAAGATCCAAGAGTTCTTTTAATCTTCTTGTAAGCTTTAATCGCACTTAGCATAGCTAGGAAATTTGTTTTTATTGTAGCACTTGGATATGCTGAAATAACTATAGCTGTGATTGGTACAAGGATGTCACCAGGTTTTGTTATAATTTTGAGGTTGTAGAGATATGCTCCATACCTTTAAAAAAATTTTGTTAGCGATCAGTCTTACGGTTAGCGGGGGGTACAAAATACCCCAGACTATGGGTGGAAAAGGGCTCAGCCAAGGATAGCCCTTGATTCGGTTTAGCTTAAGCAGATATGCTGCCCGAAAAGGACTTGACTGGTTTGGTCCGCTCCTCTTTCTCTATCCCTATCCGGATTATTTTAACTGAAGAAGAGGATATGTCCAGCATAAGGAAATGAATTAGAAAAACATGCATAAGAAAAAATACCCCACCCCTTTAAAATGGACTGTATTTGGTATCTTAACAAGTAAAAGGAATGGGATGAAGTACTCCAGCGCTTAATCAGTATTTTTTCGATGATATATGGTTCTGATAATGATAAAAAATAAATCTAACTATACCAAGTCCCCAAAAAGAAATAAATAAAAATCGACACATAAACAATACATAAAGAAATTCCACTAATAAAATTCATGATATAAAATGCTTTGCTTGCTTTTTTCAAATAACCTTTATAATTTGATACCTAAAAAATTATCTATCCAAATTTAGAAAAATCTAAAAAATCACTTCAAAATTTTCTGCATTAAATGCCTGAACAATATGTATACCATCAATTCTTTCTTCCATGAAATCTTTTGCTCTTTTTGAAGAAAGATTTTCACGCCCCATAAATTTGCTTATTGGCTAAATTTATATGAATATAATAATTTCATGGAATTGCTTACACAAGTTAGCAACTCTGTCCATACAATAACAAAAATAACTAATCCAGTTAGAGGTAAGGCTAGTTGCCAGGAACGCCAATAAGCAACACCAAGACAAGTTCCTAGTTGAACTGACGTTCGAATAAAATTTCCAACACTGTCACTTAGGCCAGTTTCTAGCGTTGTCATGTTTCTATAATTTTTTAGAGCATAAATATTTCAAGACGACGAGGGACTGTGTTCATTGCTGAGCCTTGAAAATGCTTCCCTAACCTTGGGTCTGTTCCATATATTTACATAACTGCGTGCTGTAGATGTACACTGTATGCAGTCGCTATTTCCTGATCGCACTGCTACTGAAACCCATCAGCACGAGGTAGCTGCGCACGGATGCTGCATGCTGATCAGCTGTTGCTTTCTGTGCTGATCATAAGTCGGTAAGGGGGGGGGGAATCTCCCCCCACCTTGCAGACCTAATGTGCTGATTACTACTGCTGCGCGTTTTTGCAGTATCTGCACGCAGCAAGCAGTAGCTGACAGGGGAACCGCAATTTCTGCTACGCTCGGATACAAAAATTTTTTATGCCTTATTGTAAAGGACTCTCAACATCATGTCAAAAGTGAAGGAATTATCGTACACCAATTTAAACTGATCGTTATGGATTGATCTAGTATAAATTTCCCTGAATCAATAAAAGCCTGTTTATTGAAACTAAAATATTGGTCATTAGAAAATTCAAAATTTACATACTCGTTTTAGACAAGCGATAGCTCGTTGAATTCCTGAGATCATAAGGAATTCAATGAGCTATCGCTCGTCCAAAACAAGTCAGTAAATTTTGAGTTTTCTAATGATCGATATTTTCGTTTCAGTAAACAGACTTTTTATTAATTCAGGGACATTTATTCTAGATCAATCTAAAACGATCAATTTAAATTGGTGTACGATAATTCCTTCACTTTTGACATGAAGTTGGGGGTCCTTTACAATATGGCATAAAAAATTTTTGAATCCGAGCGTGGCAGAACTTGCGGTTCCCTTGTGAGATTAGCACGCAGCAATCTGTGTAATGATGGGTTTCAGCAGCTACTGTGATCCAGGGTATTCCAAAAAAGTATTGAAAATCTAGCATAAAAATACAAAAAACACCAGGTAAGGTGCAACTTACCTGAGGTAAGTTCCAACTTACCTGAAGTAAGTTGTAACTTAGTGGGGCAAAAATTTAAATCTTTTCATTTGTTATAAATTGGAGTGTTAATTTGTCGTTTGCATCCATGATTAATGCATAAAACTTTAAAATAAACAACTAAGTTCCAACTTACCTTAAGTAAGTCTAAACTTACCAATTTGGTAAGTTTTTGGAATACCCTGCTGTGATCACAGAGCAGCATACAGAGATCAGCTATTGTATTCAGCATGCATTTGTTGTAAAGATATTGAACAGCCCCCTGATTCAGAAAAGTGTTAGGGTCTATTGTAACGAAAATGAACTAAAATTAGAGTTTTTGAATGGATCTGATTCTTTAATTAATAAACGAATGGACCTATTCTTTAATTAATAAATGTACTTTTGGAATTCCACCGAATTTGCAGCTTCAGAGTATATAAGAGTTCGAAAATAAGAAATTCGAATATTTCGAAGAATACGATATACTACACTTTTATATAAGTAACACTAAATAGCATTATTGAATGGTTTATGTTTATTTGCATAATCTTACTCATACATGGGTAGAGGTACTCCAAAGATCTATCTTGAGGGAGGGGGATCCAAAGATTCCAAAAATTTACGAGGGTAAAGAGACAACTTTGAAAATTTTACCCCGCCCTTCCTCGAATGAACCAAAATTTTTTCAAAATTTAAGAAAACGATTTTTTTCAAAAAACGAGTTGATGAATAAAAAAGGATGCCAAGATTTTTACGAGGGAACTTGAACTTTTTACGATGGGGAGAGGGGGTCATTGGGGGCCATGACCTCCCAAAATCGAAGATTTCGGCATTTTTGGCCAAAATTCGATAAATTTTTTTAGAAAAATGAGGTTTTATCTAGTTGGCCCTCAAAACCAAAAAATCAGAATCCTGGCCACGCCTCTGGAGGAGGGTTTCATTCCTAGGTCTGCCCAAGTATGACCTTACTTGTATAAACGCAATAATCGTTAAAATTACACCAATACCTAGCATAATACCCATCCAAAACAGTGCCCATTGAAATTCGGCAGAAAATTGATACACCAAAATAAAATAATTACATAAAATACCAACAACTACGGTAAACCCCGCAATCCCACATCCACTAATTATGGATAAAATTATGGCAATTGAATAGAGAAGTATATCTTTATACGAGAAAAATGTTTTCTATAAAATGTATAAATGTTTAATAGGAGTAATAAAAAAACTACTAACTTGTGGCATTTCAAAGTTTGTTGTATTTGAAGTGAAAGTAGTAGTGCTCGTAACATTCGAGATTGTCGAAAATTTTGTACTTATTTTAACTTGAGATGAATAAGAAGTTTTATGCTTTAATCTAAAATTTAAATGTCGAACATTCGGTGGAGGCGTTAGTTGAAGGACAACGCAGACAATTGCCTACTAAATCAAAAGAATGTCGAAAAAAACAAAAGGGATGGTTACATTAATTCGTTTTATAAAAAATCATGAGACCGAGTGCCTTCGACGCTCGGCCTCACTTCCGAATGCGTTTAGGAAAATTAAGACGAGGGGGGGGGGGATCAACCTTCGAACTCGCTTCCGAGTGCGGTCAGGAAAGATAATCAGAGGGGTCTCAGCTTTCGGACTCACTTTTGAGTTCACGAAAACAAAGCCGAGATGGCTATGTCTCACTTCATATTTGGACCAGGAAAGTGAAGCCATGTGGTCTCGGTCTTAGGAATTGCTTCCGAGTTAGGTCAGGAAAGATAATCCGAGGGGTCGCAAGGGGCCCAAGTCCGGCCCTACGGGCCTAGGTCCGGACCCAAATGGATCCGGGCCCAACTTCGACCTCTGGTCTCAATCTCTAGTCTCAGATTCCTGATCTCAACCTCTGGTCTCAGCTTTCGGACTCACTTTCGAGTGCGTTCATGAAAGCAAAGTTGAGGTGGCTATGTAACGCTTCATATTTGGGCCAGGAAAGCGAAATTTTCGGACTATCTTCCGATTGCGTCATACATGAACAAGGAGGGGGGGGGGACAAGCTACCTCGGGCTATATGTTGTCGATCAAAAAAAAGGTCGCTATCTAACTTTTTGGCTCGGCTATATAGCTTTGAGACTTGGAACTCCGAGGCTATATGAATCTTAATTTTTGGCTCGATGCTAGCTACATGAGGGGGGGGGGACAGTCCCCCCATTGGTAATGTAAAAATTGCGTTCAAAAAATCTAAGCCAAGGTAGTTCGGCCTTTCTCCTTATATTTAATAATTACCTCGATGAAGTAATATTTTTGACAAAATTATAAAACTTCTCAAACGTCATTTTTCCACCAAGTCTAAAACCACAAATACAAAAAAGTCTGCAAAAAATGATGACAAACGGCTATAAATCATGTAAAAAGTGTTCTAGAACTTTTTTTGAGAGATTTTTGGAACTTTGTTTGGGATCTATGACATGTGGTGTGCTCATTGAATAACTTTAAATTCAATTTTTTTCAAGTACTCATTGTAGTCAATGTTGATTTTTATAACAAAGAACTCTCACTTGCAATAATTTTGTTTACTTTATGTAATATTAAGTCAAGCTTCCTCTTATAATCCTTGGATAAACATGTTTCCTAATAAAGTTGAAAGTGATCTACAATTTTTGAACCCCAAAAATTCAAAAAAAAGTTGTATGCAACTTTTTGGACAAGGAAGTAAATTTCTAAGAAAATAAACGATAAAAGTTGAAAAAAATATTTCATTGGGCAAAACAGTGTAAAGACACAAAATGTTTGTTTTGTTTTTTTCGATTTATCGAGAAAATCGATTTTTGACCCCTTAGATGATTTTTTTCGGGAAAGTGATATTCTACAAAGTTGTTCCCCATAAAGTTTTACGTTGAAACGACCCCTCGCTAATAATTTTTGACTGTCAAGAAAAAAGTAATAGTCATGTTTATGCAAATTTCTATGAAAAGCGAGAGTTTTTATAAAAAATTTATTTTTGTCCCCAAAATCTTTTTCGAAAAATCGAAACGCCATCTTCTTCTCCACACTTTATTACATATATGGACAAAGTGGGTGGATACTTTTGGCCAAAAACGAAGGGGCCTAAAACATAAAGGTCTCCTCATATTTAAAAAAAAATAATGGCAGTGAAAAAATGTCTTTTAAAATAATTCATTTTTTGACGTCCAAAATTTTCAAGAAACAATTCATAGAAATTTATTTAGAAAATTCAAGAATTTTGTTCCAGTTCAGTTAATTCCGATCATTTTGCTGTCCCGTGTTCGCTCTGGGTCCGTTCCCTGTTGTTCCGATTCCATTTCTGTTCAGGTCTTTGGATCTATTCAGACGCAGATTTGTGTGTCCCCTAGAGGTCGATGTCATGGCAACATTCTGATTTACCGCTGTAGAAAAAAGATTACCACCACCAGAGACAACATTTTTGAAACATAAAAACTTTCTAATTCTTACAAGCGATAAAATCAAAGAGTCTCTAAAACATTTGATAAAATATAATAAAATTATGTAGGTAAAAATTGCATATAAATTGAGGGAAAGAAATAAAAACATTAATACTATCGAAGATAAATCAGAATTTGTAATAATACAAGTACCCGCTGTTAAAACAGGAATAACGAAAGTTATCATAAAACATATAGCTTGAGATAAAATTGCATGATATAACATCCGCTGGAGCTTTGCAGTTTTATCAGATTTTCCTTTATTTTCGAAGAACACCGTATAGATCATTCTGTAATGAATGTAAGAGTAAAAGTAGAGATATATTATGACGACGGTAAGGACTAATATTCCTATTATAATTGGGCTCAGGTATTTAAATATGTTCCATAGGAAGCAACTTCTTGCGTGATCTAAAAAAATATACAGGGTGTCTCACAAAAAATCGGACACTTTTTTATTTCGCAGCTTCCCGAAAAGATTTTTTGATAATCTTTTTATCTGCATATAGCTCGCCTCCTCTAGTTTCTTTTCCAGATGTTTGTAGCAAAAAATTTCGAATTTTACATTCTTGAAATTTGCGATTTTTTGACCTAGGTTGCCGATAAATTTCTTAAAAAGCTACATTTTTAAGGCAACATGAAAGATTTTCGACAAGAAGTCGCAAATTTCAAGTATGTAAAATTCGAAATTTTTTGCTATACTTCGTTTCCCGGGCAACGTTAAAAAAAGTTGGGCGCATATTTGGTTGGTCGCTGATTGCCAGACCGTCCGATCTGGCAAGTTAAGCAACGTTGGGCCCGCAGATTCGATTCCCGGTGGGTAAAATGATGAGAAAATAAAAATTTTTTATCAGACCTTCTAAATCGACCTCGTAGAGTTTTTGCCAAGTTTTATTTTCCCTGGAAAATTTTTTCTAGATCTGGAAATTGACTTCAAACATGAAGAGATTACAAATTATAGCAATAGAAATTTTTATGTTTGAATTCAATTTCCAGATTTAGAAAAAAATTTCCAGGGAAAATAAAAATAGGCAAAAACTTTACAAGGTCGAATTTAGAAGGTCTGATAAAAATTTTTTTATTTTCCCAACATTTTACCCACAGGGGATCGAACCTGCGGGCCCAACATTGCTTAACTTGCCAGATCGGACGGTCTGGCAATCAGCGGCCAACCAAATATGCGTCCAACTTTTTTTAAAGTTGCCCGGGAAACGAAGTATAAAAACATCTGGAAAAGAAACTAGGAGAGGTGAGCTATATGCAGAAAAAGATCATCGAAAAATCTTTTCGGGAAGCCGAGAAAAAGCGAAATAAACAAGTGTCTGGTTTTTTGTGAGACACCCTGTACAGGGTGCGTTAAAAGTTCGCGAACAATTTGAATTTTTATAAAAGAAAATTTTTTTATTTAAAAAATGACCACTCTAGGGGTAATTTTATGTGGGGGATCGAATGCGCGCATCCCCGAAGAGTGAAAACACTTCCCTGAATATGATTCAGGGCAGTGGCGTAGCCAGAGGGGGGGGGGGGGGGGGTACCTTTCCAAATCGGGATAAATTTACATTCCTAAAATGGGCAAAAAGTGATTAAAAATTTTTTTTTCGCTTCATGACCTTTATTTAGGGACAAAATCTGAAACATGACCAAAGTTCATTCGATTCAAAAACCCAATTTTCCCTAAATCAGAGCCAGGTAAGCATTTTCAGGGGTCGGGAATGCGCGCAATCGATTCCTTGCATCGAATTACCTCTATCATTTTTAGAAAAAAATTTTGGGTTCAAAATTCATGAAAAAAATGGTAAAATGGAACTTTTTTTGCGTCACTTTGATATGAAAAAAAGGAACATCATCAAGAACAAATAAAACTAAAAAAATATGACAAAAAGAACAAAAAATATAGTTTACGCCAGATAAATTGCTTCCCTAGTACTATTGAATTTAAAATTAATTAATCTAGACGTTGTAGCTTTCAAGTTTATACTATAAACATAATACAAATTTTTCTTATGGCGACAAGAGACATAAAATGACAAGCATTAAAGGGTGTGGAAAGTTTTACAGCCAGATTTCCGAAAAACATTTGTCACAAATTTTTGTAGAAAAGGATAATTTTGATGCGAAAAATCGATTGCACGCATTCCCGAAGCTTGAAAATGCTTCCCTGACCTTCATGCGTGACAAATTTTGTTTTTAGCACAGTAAAATCTAAAAAAAAGGATTCAGAAGTTTAATTCGATGACATAAAAAATTACAAAATCCCGTCCCGAGAATCTTAATCCTGTCCCGTCCCGAAAATCCCGCCAAAATGCATTCTGAAAAATCCCGCCCCGTCCAAGAGGTCGATCTCGGGATCTTACTAGAGGTTGCAAATACGTCATGTTAATATTATGTAAATAGATTGACAGACTGTCAATTACGTTGACGTATTGACAGAACCCATATCGTGCTGTTGACGTCTGTCAATTTACGTCAATCAATTGACGTACAAATCTGTCATTACGTTGACGTACATTGACGCATTTAACACTATTATAGACCCTATCTACTTGTAAGCTTACTTATATAATCAATAATTAATTTATCATTCCAAACAATTTCTGCCTCAGAGCCCGTCAAACTTATTGTTACAAATATAGTTGCCATAATAATTACAGATACACCATATACGAATAAAGGAATCTTTTTTGTTTCAAATATTTCATTTAACCTATTAAAACTTGAATTTGCATATTGACAAAACAAACATAACAAATAAGCATTCATATGAGAGAGAAGAGATATAACAAATATATGTGCTAAGATAATAGTTGAATAAGGGCCAAAATTTTTTAACAACCCATTGCTACATACACATAAATCAGGCATCACAAAAATGGGATTAGCCAAAAATCGAACCGTATTAAATATAAACATAGTTAAAACATTTAGGAATATATAAAACCTATAGTCTTGTAATACTCTTGTGGAGGGTTTATTTAGTAAAAATATTATATAGAAAAATAATATAGCTTCAATGAAATATAAGATATATGTAGCTGAGAAATAATATTGTTCGAATATAAGAAGTAGATCGAATGCTTGTGGCGAAATTGTCGAATTCATGAATTGCTATTTTTAGAGACTCGGTTTCAATTAAGATAAAATAATTTGATAATAGACCTTGTCATACAAAGCTTTAAGCAACTAAAACATAAATATTAGGAAAAAGTTTAATTTAAATATTTTACGCGGATAAGTTTTCTTGAGATATTTTCGGTATATACATAGTGGTAATGATTAATATCGGTAATAATTTTATAAAAACACCTGTTTTCGTTGAATACTTTGAGCTTATATCGATTTTTGTTTGGGACCATATCTGGTACTCCCACGCAGTGACGTAGGAAGGGGGGGGGTAAATTGGTAAATATTCGCCTATAGCGGACCGAAAGCCCGAAAATAATGTCTTCCTTATGTTTTGACGGCGAAAATTATATAAGGGTCCCCTTATATATATATTTTGGAAATTTTTAGAAAAATTTTTTGGCATTTTTACTTCGGCATTGTTATTTTTGTTAAGTGCGCCCCCAGGCGTAGTAGCTCCAAAATTTTATATGGTGAATAAATTTTTTGTTTCTTTCTCTAGTCGTGAAAAGAACTTATCATAGAGACTTTCATCCAATATTTTATATAATTTTATAAAAACATCTGTTTTCATTGCCAGTTTAGTAGGAAACCAGCGTGGTTGCGCTATGCTTTCCTACTAAACCGGCATTGAGAGTACTTCGCGCTCCAGTTACAGCTACGACTCATATGGATTGCTCCGTGGGTATGCCGATGGCAGCCTGCATTAACGGCTGACACACATTTGACCTGGGGTCAAATATGTATTTTTCAAAAAATACACATTTGACCCCAGGTCAAATGTGTAATTTAGAGTTTTTTCGACAAAAATGAGGTCAAATGTGTATCAGCCGCATTTACAGCAACACAAAGATTTTGTAGTAGTAAATTTTTGTAGTTTGTAGTATTGTACCAGCTCAGCGTTTCGCGCCTCGCTGCCACTTACCATAGGCAAAAAACAACCCCTTTTTTGTTTCTTTCTCTAGTCGTGAAAAGAACTTATCATAGAGACTTTCATCCTAAAACAACATTATATATAAACAAATATGATTTTTAAAATTCATAGGTCCGTCGTAAACGGGTTATCATTTATATTACTGGATTCCTCCTGTTTGCATAATATATACTACGGGTTATCATTTATATTACTTGATTCCTTCCGTTTACATAACTTGACCTATATTTTTTAATTTTTTTTACAAATTTTTAAAGATGTTTAAAATTTCTATTTTTTCTAGTGTTCGATCCCGAGTTCGGGATTGACCTATTGGCCTGACGGGATTTTTTGGGATGGGCTATGGCAGGATTTTCGGGATCCGGGACGGGATCGATTCCCGGGATTTGAAAAAAAAATTTACCTTGGCCCCCCTTCAGTTTTTTTCGAAAATTTTTGAAAAAAAAACATAAAGAGGGACCAAGGTGATTTTTTTCAATTTTTTCAAAAATTGATAAAAAAATCACGCTCCTGTCAGCGCGTGATTTTTTCTGCACCGCAGGATATTTAAAAAAATTTAACCCATTTTTTATAATTTTTTAAATAAAAAATCAATAAAAAATTTCTTTAATAATTCTAATAAATCCATTTTAGGGGTGTAAAAACTTAGGAGGAGGGGTATTTTTAGGGGTGTGTTTTTTATCCTGACTCGGGACGGGATTGAGTCTGGGAAGGTCGGGATCCGGGACGGGATCGAATTTCGCTCAAAAATTTCGGGACGGGATCGATCACTAATTTGTTCTATGTAAGAGTTGCAATTTTAAAAATTTCTATTATTAATGTTGCATTTATTTTAAAATTGAAATAAGAATTATAAATTATGCAATTCAACTGCCGATTTTATTCCTTCCACAGGTGTATCAACATGTTGAGCGTTCATTTGAGGCCCGAATTCTGTCTCAAGAGGTATCCAGATTTGATTAAGTTGAAAGATCGTTTTCATATGTTCCGCTGAATAGGTAAGTCTCTAAAAAATCGAAACTTATTAAGATGTAAATAAACTTTTAATTACCTTCAACTCGCCTAATAATGTCACCATGCTTCCTATTTGTAAAGCATAATCTTTATTATTCGTTATATAGTATTGGTGTAAAGCATTAAATAGCCGTTTTATATATAAATTTGCATATGTTTCGGTTTTTAATTTATCACTGCTAATTTTCGTGGCTAAAAACTTGTCGATAATCAAAATGAACCCGATATAAGTAATGGAAATTGATACACGATAAAGTTGAGTAATGAAACGAAAAGGATAACTAACAAAACAAGTACAGTCAACTCTCGCTAATCGACCAATCTCGATAATTCGCCATCATGATCCCAGAGTGGCGGATTATCGAGAGTCAATTGTATTCACCTATTCCCACTAGCAACAACTGTATCAGCACAGCAATTTCATTTTCGTCCAACCGATAATGATAAATTTGTTTGAGAAAATTAAAATAATCATGAAAAAAATCGCATTCTACTCTAAATTTATTATTTCGATTAAGATTTGCACAAAAATTGATTACTTTGCGCAAACATCCAAATTTTTGCCCCATGGACAAACGCGATAAAAGTCAACTAATTTATCTTCATTTAGTTCTCTGGACGTTTCATCAATAAAATATACCAAATTGGAAGACAACCCGCCATGCCGAATTGTTGCTAGTCCCATTTCAAGTAATATCCACATACCAGTGGTTTCTTTATATAATCTTGGCTAAAAATTTTTTACAATTCCAAACTTTAGGCCAGCTGATAAAATTTTCTTGAAATTTTCAAATCTTTGAATTTTAACTCTGGTATGCTAGCCCACTCTCAAAAAAATTCTTGGTTCTTATTACCACATACAATGCCTCACATATTTTCTGTAGGAGACAGGTTCTGTAAATTGAAGCTCTCACTTACCAAATCTACCATAGGCACAATGCTTGATATCCCTGTCGATTCTAAAAATACGGCTAGTACTCTAAACTCAGCTACTGATATTCGAGTCATGTTAACAAAATTTGTATTTTTATCGTGATATTTAATCTAAAATTTATTAACATAATCGCATACTAAATTTTTTTCAGCCAGCTCTGTGACATAAGGAGAAGGGTTGACTAAAGATGAGCATCACCACAAAATCGTACCCTTATAGAATTTTTGGTCTGCCAAATATAAGAGGGACTTTTACGATTTTTCGAACTGTTGTGGTTGGCAAACTGTCGCGGTTGGCGAACTGTCGGGTTGGACAAATGTATGGCTGGCCAACTGTCGAAGTTGGCGAACTGTCGGGAAGCCCTTTTAGAAAAAATCATACCCTTTTAGGAAAAATCTGGCGAAAAAGATATAACCAAAAAAGTTATTGAGATTGGAGGGGGGATGCCCCTTGATGTTTGGGACTACTCTTATTGATCTTGATGGATGAAATCTCCCTTTAGGTGTTTTTCAATATTTCAAAATCGCCTCTTGGCCATTTCATTATATGATTTTGGATAGTTAAAATAGCTTAAAACGTTTTTGGGAGTGGTGAAAATTACCTAAGGACGTTTTTGGGCTAATCGAAATCGCCTAAAGAGGTTTGTTGAATAGCGAAAATCGCAACAAGATCTTTTTCGCATAATGAAATGGCCGAGAGATAATTTTGGATTATTGAAAAACGCCTAAAATAGTTTTCGTCTAGTGAAAATTGCCTAAAGACTTTTTGAGGAGTAGTAAAGTTATAACAAAAAAGTTCAAGAAAAAACATTTTGCAAAAATTCGTACAAACAAGCAAAATTAATTATTAGTACAAAAAAGAATATCAGTACAAAAAAGTATTTTTAGTACAGAAAAATACTAATCATACATGCACAAGCAGGGGAGTGCAAGTTGGTCGAATACGAATTGATCGTCGGCCAAATATGAATCATAGGTCGGCAAGGTGGGGAGGGGACCCCTGATGAGGTGGTCTCCCACCACCTCCACCAAAAAAACGACCTTTTTTTTAGTAGTCTTCTGCACCAATTTTTATGGACCCCCTCATATGTTCGGCGAGGTCTATGCGTGGTCCCCCCCCCCCCTCAATTTTGGGTCCGTGTGTGCGCGGGTCAGGGGGGAAGGCTCTCCCCCCCCTTGCCGACCTATGATACGAATGCCGGTCGAATACGAATTGATCGTTCGATACGATGAATTGAGGGGTGCAGTACCCCCCCCCCCTTTGTGCATATATGATACTAATCTTTAAAAAAGGCAGCTGTTGAGAGGGAAGGGGCTCCTCATTGATTTTGATCTTGAAGTTGGTGGAAATTTACTTGCCTCAAACAGGGTCCCTGTATTTTTTAAATAATTGTACCGGTTTACCAGTAAATTTTAGGAAAATAAATTTTTATACCTCAGAATTTTTGAAAGTTATCTGCATACGGTTAAAATACGAAGCCCTTCGGCACAATATCAACTGTTCTAATATAGAATCAGAGCTTGGTGTCAAAACAGATAGATTTGAGGAAAAAATACTAGCTTTTTGGGTATTTACACGGACACCTAAAAGGTTAATAATCCTGCTACATTAAACGTGTAATTTATGTCTGTCGGACGATCTCGGGAGGGTTAAATTTCAATCCTGTGCACTCAAAACTAAAGTTGAAGGGAACACTGAGAGAAGACGATTGAAGTGAAAATTTTAAAGGTTTTCCAAGGACCACCTATTTATGCGTCAGCGAGACGTACTGGGCCCAAAAATATATTAATCGTTCAATAAAAACTGCTCTTTTAGCCACTAATCAAGTACTAGAGCTAAAAGACTCTGAGATTTAGAATGACTTTTACAAATTAAAAAAAAATAAACTTTATTCGCAAAAGTCGAAGACGTCCAATCTTTATAAAAAATACGATATCGACAATTTTCTAAAGTGTCCAATTTTCAGGCCTTTCGTTGCGATACTCGAACATTTTTGAAAATTTTTGAAGAGAAAAATAAAAAGGCAATTTGTAAAAGTACGACTGCGCCAAACGAGCCGAACACGCCAAACGGGTCCCAATTAGGCTTAGGCCTAGGCTTAGGCCTAAGCCTAATTGGGACCCGTTTGGCGTGTTCGGCGCAGTCGTATCAATAAATTGAAGGACAGAATCAATGAAACAAGTGAACAAGACTATGACATTGACACCAAAATCATCGTAATCGAAAACAACAAAATTTTGTTCACTTTTTTGTGTGTTTTTATATATTTTACTCTAGAATAAAACTCTCGGGAGTGCCGTTCGGAGTCACTCTCGGAAAAACCTCGAGCACGTTAGCGCTCGGCCCCGGTACTAGACTTTATAAGTTATAACAGATTTCAAAACTTACAATCAGGTCGCATACCAGCCGTAAGACATTTGTATAAGCGGCAAAATCTACAGGTTTTGAGATCTAAAACTTTTTTGTAATATGGTAAAGAGCACTGATGTATGTGGATCCCAAGAATTCTAATGATTCAAAAAATTTGCAAATCTTTTTTTCGCTCCACTAGAGGTGGTCCTCGTGTTTTTCAAATTTGGCCGCAAAATATCAGTCCTTGTGTATGTATAAAGCTGAAGTCAATAAATTATTTGCTTACTACTTTTCAAACATCTCTTCTGATTTTTACAAACATAATTTTTCTGCAGCACTATAGATCTTCGGAAAAATGCAGCGCAAGCATTACATGAAATAGCTCCAAAATTTTTTAAAAACGCTGGCTCTTCACAAACCACACAAATATTCAGCTCGGTCTCTATTGAAACCTTAGGCTCCACTTTCATTTTATACCAATATTATGACTTAGACATAGAAGCAGAAAGACTAATAAATTAATCAAATTTTTTTAACTTTGACTTAAAAGTGAATGGAGTTCTAAAAGTTTTTTGACTCTGACAATGACAAAGATTGTCATTTTTTAAACGGGTTGTGGAGAGTGGCATAGGGAGAAGGGGAGGGCACTTACCCACAAAAGGCTGATATTCCCAAAAAATAAGGTGGACCCTTATGTTTAGGAATTTTTTTAATTTTGTCCCACTAGGGCGCACCTGCCCCCTTGCCTACGCCACTCGTGGGGTTTTTCAACCAAAAAGAACACACAATCTGTGTAGCCTATATTCCCTAGTAAATTTTGATATACCAGATATGTAAGTTTTACTCAAGTTTGCTGCTAAAAGTCAATTTATCTTGAAAAATGATGATTTGTTTTGATAATTTAGTGTTTTAAGCCCCACGAACTTGCACGTCAACTTAATTATTTTCGTCTAAAATTGAATTATTTCTTACAATTTACATTACATGTAAAAAGTAGACTCAGGTTGCCAGATGAAATTTTCAAAAAAAAGCATCAAACCCTTAAAAAAAAGCAATGGCTCTAGAAAAAAAGCAATTTTTTTTATCAAGCAATAAAATTTAAAAAAATTTATTTTTAACAAAATCCGATATAATTTTCAATACATTTATCGCTTGAGGATATGTAAAAATTGATTTTTTGTTATAAAATGCAATTTTTTTCACAAAATTCGATTTTTTTGCAAAAATTCAATTTGTTGACAATTTGTTTTTATTTTTCTCTATAAATTCGACTTTTTCGCAAAAATTTAGAAATCCAGAAGGGGGTCACATCACCTTGATCCCCCAAGACGATTTTTTCGTTATTTTTCGCCAAAAATAGGAAAAATTTCCTTGGTCCCCTCATGTTGTTTTTTCGAAAATATTAATGTTTTTTGCAAAAATAGCGCAGCAGGAAAATTTTTTTGAAAAATGGTCAATTTGAAATGGCTGAAAATGCTCAGAAAATTAAGATTTTTGATGTAAAAAATAGAAAATTGGACATTTTTAGTGAAAGAACATAATGGGGGACCATTATGATTTTGAACAAAAATTTTGGGCAAAGAATAAGGGGGTACCATAAGGAAAAATTTTGCTTTATTTTCAATCTCAAAATAAAGCAAAGGGGTCTAAAAAAAAGCAAAATGCTTTAAAAAAAGCGAAAATGGCATCCCTGAGTAGACTCATTCATGTGAAAACTAAAGCTGAATAAATAAAATACACAAATTATTCTAGAATTGTTTAAAGAGAAAAAATCTGACTACACCAAAAAAAGTTCACATTTAAATAGAATAATTTTTTTATAAAAGAGGAATCTAAATTTATTGTACTTCCCATAACGAGAGTTCAATTTTTTAAACCCTATTATAATTAGCTCTATTTTTAGCTTTGCACGTATTTGCGTATCTCATGTAACTTTGAATGCTGTTTAAATATTAGCCCCAATTATAGACTGCAATCTTTGATGTCAATTTACTTATCATGAATAATGAATAAATTAATATAAACTTTGCAAAATTATTTGAAAAAAAGGTTTCTTTTAACTACGAAATCGTATTTCAAAGATCTAACAAGGGACCCTCATAGCTTGTGAATTTTCAAATTCAAGATTTTTTCTTAAAGAAGAGGAGGGTCTCATTTGGGGGTCATTCTCCGAAAAATTTTTTTTGTCAAAACAGCCTATATAGGGATAAAATCATGCGAAAAATCGATTGCGCGCATTTCCGAAGCATGAAAACATTTTCTGACCCTTATTTAGGGACAAAATCTGAAACATGACCAAAGTTCATTCGCTTCAAAAACCCAATTTTCCCTAAATCAGAGCCAGGTAAGCATTTTCAGGGGTCGGGAATGCGCGCAATCGATTCCCTGCATCGAATTACCTCTAACATTTTTAGGAAAAAAATTTGGGTTCAAAATTCATGAAAAAAAGGTAAAATGGAACTTTTTTTGCGTCACCTTGATATGAAAAAAAGAACATCATCAAGAACAAATAAAACTAAAAAAATATGACAAAAAGAACAAAAAATATAGTTTACGCCAGACAAATTGCTTCCCTAATACTATTGAATTTAAAATTAATTAATCCAGACGTTGTAGCTTTCAAGTTTATACTATAAACATAATACAAATTTTTCTTATGGCGACAAGAGACATAAAATGACAAGCATTAAAGGGTGTGGAAAGCTTTACAGCCAGATTTTCGAAAAACATTTTTCATAAATTTTTGTAGAAAAGGATAATTTTGATGCGAAAAATCGATTGCACGCATTCCCGAAGCTTGAAAATGCTTTCCTGATCTTCATGCGTGACAAATTTTGTTTTTAGTACAGGGTGTCCCAGTAGGTTCTGCCCTCCCCTAATTTGAAGATTTCTCGGCCGTTTTGAAGTATTTTTTGACGCGGTTTTTTGCAGGTTGTAGCTCAGATAATTCTGCACAACGTACCATCAAAACGTCAAAAATTTGCATAATTTAATATGCAAATTTTTCACTTTGAAGATTTAGAAGCAAGATTTCTCCATGACGCAGAGTCACCAGAAATTTACTTTTTTGCTATTCTGATTGTCTATTACACCGACAACAACATACAAAAAACCGCATCAAAAAATCTTTTAATACGAAAAAGTTAATTGAAAATAAAATTTTCTGCTAAAAATGCATTAAATAGTGAGTAAAATCGAAACGTTTTATTGAAATGTACGTTATGGCGCAGTTCTTGCGCTCCTGACTTTGGCTCTAAAGGTCGCGGGTTCGAACCCCTGTTCCGCCGAAACTTTTTTGCCCAAATTTTCATATCATTTTCAAATACCCATAACTTTTTCGTATTAAAAGATTTTTTGATGCGGTTTTTTGTATGTTGTTGTCGGTGTAATAGACAATCAGAATAGCAAAAAAGTAAATTTTTGGCGACTCTGCGTCATGGAAAAATCTTGCTTCTAAATCTTCAAATTGAAAAATTTGCATATTAAATTATGCAAATTTTTGACGTTTTGATGGTACGTTGTGCAGAATTATCTGAGCTACAACCTGCAAAAAACCGCGTCAAAAAAGACTTCAAAACGGCCGAGAAATCTTCAAATTAGGGGAGGGCAGAACCTACTGGGACACCCTGTACAGTAAAATCTAAAAACTATCTTCTCGATGACCATATTTTCCCGGATGAAGGTTAGGGAAGCATCTTCAAGCTTCGGGGATGCGCGCAATCGATTTCTCGCATCCAAATTATCCGAGAAGGGTCTTTTCTACAAAAATTTGCGAAAAAATTTTTTTCGGAAATTTGGCTGTAAAGGTTACTTCCCTTTAAAAAGGTTTCCTCTTTTCTGAGAATAGGGATATTTAGAAATAAAGATCGCTCTACTCAATAATTAGTTTTATTATAAAACGCCGTTGAAACACAGGTATATATTCAAGGCAAATTAATTGCGCATTCATTCAAAGACCTCATTATTTGCAATTTTACTTTCATAAGTAAACATCTCGTTTCTAAGGTTTCCATTTAGCAGTTAAAGTCCAAAAGGTCGTTTCTTACACGTCAAAGGATTATGTAAGAAATAAAAATCAAAACCATTAGGAACAAATTAACATCGTCAGAAATCATTTTCTGAAATCTGCGACAATTTGTGTGATGGATATATAATTTTTTAGGAGGCCGATCTTGTTGGAACGAACAAATAAGCTTCATCATCCTGAATGCTAAATGAAGCACTTACAAAGAATTCGAAAATGTGTAGGAAGTGTGTTATAAGAGGATAATTAAATGTTTTGAGATGATTAAGTTCTCAGAAAATGATTTCTGATGTATGTGTGTGTTAAAGAGCCACCTAACAATTAGGGTTGGCGGGAACGGAAAATTCTCATCGGGAACGGGAAAGTAAGCAATCGGGAACGGGAATCAAATCGGGCGGGAAATTCCCGAAATCGGGAAATGAAAAATTTAAGAAAAATTGCCTTTGTCCCCCTTGTTTTTTCAAACATTTTGGGAAAAAACATAAGGGGTCCCCCGACCAGGATGATTTTTTTAAATTTTTGTCAAAATTTTCAAAAATCATCTTGTTCCCTCACCCTTATGTTTCCCGCGCCGACAGGAGCGAAAATTTTTTTGTTGAAAGAATACTTTTAATTGCACAATCACTGAAAAATGATCTGGGCACAGTGGCTATAAACCTGAATCTTCAAATATCTTTCTCATTTGTTTTGTTTGTACATGTCAATAAATTCCAATTTTTATACAGAAGGGTGGGGTGAAGTATCCCATTCAGGCCCAAGAGCCAAGAAAATAAGATCCCCATATAATTTTTGCAGGAATGAAAATGTTTTGATTTTCATCTTATTTTTTGAGCTTTAACCAACAACATCCCCTTCCTACTCCCCCACTCATTAACAGAACCCCCTCCCTATTCTTGGGTTCAGGTAACACCATTGAATAAGGGGATATAGATTTCAAAGATTTTAAAGGATGAGATAGAGGAACTGAAATTTATTAGAAACCACAAAAATTTCAAAAAATATTAAATAGCCGTGAGTTTAAAAAAATAACACATTTTGCTCATGGATAGGTGGGGTGTGGTAACCATCGCAAGAAATTATAGATCACTAACTCCCCTCTAGTGATGCCACGAAATCATGATTTCGAAATTTCAGATTTCGACACCAAATTTCGATTTCGACATAAAACGAAATTTGAAAAAAAATCAATTTTTCATCCAATCTCATGAAAATTTTAAAATTTCTAGTATTGATCAATCGATTCAATAACCAATTTTATAATGATCTGTATAATTTGTTAAAATCGGTTATATACAATGAATTTCTAAAAATTGATTTTTTTTCAAAATACAAGGTGGGCCAAAAAAAGTAAATTTTGTGATTTTTTGGGATCCGAAAATGTATTGTTCTAAAAATGACCCCTCTAGAAGTAATTTTATGCGGGAATCGATTGCGCGCATTCCTGCACCCGATTTTGACATGGCTGATTTAGTGGCATCACTACCCCCTCTCCCCGGGGAGGGGTATAAATCTAGACTTTTAATTCATCTTTTTTTGGAAGTTCCTCTTAGCGACCCTTTTCCCTACGTCACTGGCAGTGGCGTAGCCAGATACCAAGTATGGGGTGCGGGGCTCTAGGAACTTCCACAATGGAATTTCCACAACGGAACTTCCACAACGAAAAAAGCAGAACTTCCACAACGGTCGATTTTCTCCACTTTCTCGTGATCAAAAGCAAAAAATTCCGTCATATTCGAGTTCCCCATATTGAAAAACCCCTAGATACAAAAAATCAGCTGGAAAATTTTTTTTAAATTCAATTTTTTAACCTCTTGATCCACTTTTTTTCACTCCAGCTGAAACGGGTTATAAATGAATTATGGAATTGCATGAAATAGAACTATGGAATTGTATGAAACATAGTAATGATTTTTCTTCAAAAATTTCATTTTTTTTCCAAAAAATATTTTAATTTTTCAATTTTAACAATCTTTTTAAATTTATTTGTTCATATTACTATTAAGTTTTCCATTTTACTTGAAATTGTGATATTTGAAAATATTGAGAGAGATCAAGAAAAATCGTTTTTTTCTGAAAAAATTCAACATTATTCATTGAAATATTTATAAATTAATAATGATTTATAAGATTATTTTTGCTGACTTAAATATTCTTAAACATGGCATGATCAACGAAATTTGCATAATTTTGTTGTGCGCCCACTAATTCGATGAGCAAAACGGTATTTGTCTGTTGGATATAAGGCTTGGGAATATATAAAGCTATCTAAAATAATACCCTATCTTTTGTTCGAAAATTAACACATACTTGAGGTCCAACAGTCGGCCAGTATCTTCCCAAATTGTACCCGTTAATAAAAAGTACCCCTTTACCCCATCCAGTAGAATCAAAGAAGGTATCTTGGAGTACGCTTGCGGTGAATTGTCCAACATAAACTCCAGGTGCAGTAGTTGCTTTTTCTGGAAGTACATCTTCAATGTCTTCATTGAATGAGCCAGAAATTAATGAATCGACTGATGGCTTTGTTAAATTGATACCACATTGGAACCAGTTTTGAAGTAGTGTATTATCAAGAGTAACGTTATTGTGAAGACCCTAAACTCAAAGAAGGTATTATCGAAATTCGCACTAGGAACTCCTTATCTAAAGTGAGTGCCTGTCAAAAACCCAGCCGAATTTTTAGGATTAAAAATTTGGCTTCATTTTTGAAAATTTTCGATTGTAATTTTTTTAGTTTTTAAATGTTTAAATTCTTTTTTGCATTCCGAAGGAGCTTCCATTTCCTCTTCCCAAAACATCCACTAGCTTTTCCTCGACACCCATTATTTCTGTCCCATTTTGCCGTACCTTACACCCTATACAACATCGACTAGTCTCGCCTAGAACCACCTTCCTGATATATAGTTGAAATTTTTTTTAGCTACCACAGAACTTTTTATTGCATCAGGCAACGTGTACATTGAAACGAAAAGCAAAAAGCGCAAAATTACAAAATTTAAAAATTTTGAATAGGGCTGTGCGCGTGGCGGGATTCTGCCCGCACCATTTTAAAGAAAAAACCCCGCTCCGCAACCCCGTACGCACATTTTTGAAAATTCCGCAATCCTGCCCCGCAAATTGAATAATTTGACAAAGTTGCCTGGGCTCTCCCTTGCCCAAAATTAATTGTCTCTACCCTCAGAAAATTGCCCACTTCTGTCGGAAGTCTACCCGCCCAAATCCACTAGACTTTTGAGACATCTTTTGAGACCCTGGGCTAGTTCCGACAGTACCTCCCCCTACCCGCAATGAATGAGGGAGGGATTCAATATTTTAAAAATGACTGTACATATCTGAATTGTTGGATTTGATGGGGGGCTCCACATGTGGAACACGATATATCGTGTTCCACAGTATCTATACCTACGCTAATTTTCAATTCTGTCACAAGCTATGTGGAATTTACCTTTCGATCAGGTTTATCATACACAGCATCTCCTATTTTTTCTCTTCCTCTATTTTCAACCAAGATCCGTAAGATATCTCCAGAATTAGCACTAATAGTTAGTGATGTTTGACCATCTCGTGACAACATTCCCTAAATTTTTATTTTTCATATATTGAGGACTTTTCCCTTAAATATTTCTTCATTTTATAGGGAACATATAGATCAAAATCGAAAATGGTGTTAGGCAAAATTTTTTCTTATAACTAAGTTGAGCGATTCGATAAAAACAAAAATCGCCTTCGTGTTCGAACCTTGTAGCTCGGGTACCACCTAACTCGAATAAATAGCAACTCGCATGAGCCTCAACTAGCATAAATCACAACTCTCATAAAAATCGGCTCACATAAATTTTTTTAAAAATGAAACCTTTAGCACTCTTGAACATAATGGTAAATTTTATGCGAGTAGAGTGGTAGCCCATAGATCAAAATGAATTTTGCGCCATTTGCAACTGCACCTTAGTGATAAAAAAAGAGTTGGTGAACCCGCTTTTCTCTTACGAGAAATTTCCTTACTTGATAATTATTGTTTACAAACACATATCCATAATCTTTAATATTAGGTGTAACCAAAGTTTTCCCACCGGCACTAAGAGTAGCAGTGTATAAAACAAAGCCATATGGATGATCAATGGATTCAAATGTTAAAGGGTCTGTTGATTGGGAGCAAGCTTCTTGGATTTGAATCAAAGTAGAGACTAGACTGGTGCCAACACGTTTCAAGGGTACTTGGCCATAATTTGAAGCTCTTAAAGTAAATATCATATCAGATGATGGAAAATTTGTAATTTTAAGTAAATTCTCATAATTTTCATGAAACCTCATAAAAAATCTTACGGATTATTGCTGGGTATAGCCAATGGAGGTTGTTCCCATCCAGAAATGTTTTGAATATACGAGCGAATTGCCAAATAAACTGGTGTNCCTCATAAAAAATCTTACGGATTATTGCTGGGTATAGCCAATGGAGGTTGTTCCCATCCAGAAATGTTTTGAATATACGAGCGAATTGCCAAATAAACTGGTGTAATATCACCGTTTTCCGCGATTGCTGCGCCATAGTCATATGAAGTCGTTGACGGCGCACCACCATTTCCATCGGCTCCAGCCATAAAGCCAAAGTTCGTACCACCATGAATCATGTAAATATTGAATGAAGCGTTCCAGTGTATGAACATATGGTTGATATTGTCAATAACTTGACTTGGATTTGCAGCACCCGGCGCTTTCACTCCCCATTGTGTATACCAATCAACCCAATATTCGGAGCAAACATTTGGGCCTAAGAAATTAATTGCTAGATGAAAAACTTTCTTAAAATGTTAGATTTTACACTCTCACATATGCGCAACGACACTTGAGCACCTGATTTTTGCGCCCCAACATTTGTGCTCCGACATTTGTGCTCTATAATTGCGCAACGACATTTGTGCCCTGATATTTGCGCCCCTCCATATACGCGCTAATCATTGCAATCCGACATTTGCGCACTCGACTTGTTTCCATTTTTAAAATTTTCGATCTTTTTTGAAAGATATTTTACAAGTTGGGTGCGCAAATGTCGGGGCGCAAATGTCAGGGCACAATTATTAGCGCGCATATGTAGGGGCGCAAATGTCGGGGCACAAATGTGAAAGTGTCAGGTGCACATTTGTGAGGGTGCAAAAGTCCCCCACTCAAAATGTTTTATAGGGCCAAAAGTTATACCCTCCCCTAAAATCTCTGCATGGTACATTGGCTTAATGCCCCCAAGCGCACAGCGCACCAATGTTGAAATCAAAACATAATGGGGATCATGATTTTTTATTATTGCCAGGTGGGAGACGTATCCCTGATACCCCCTTGATATATCACTGTTCTCCCCCATCCCCCACCGAAAAAGATCTAAAACAAAAATGAAAATAGCTCCAAACATTATACCTCCATTGTTAAATTTATTCTGTTCTTGGAAACTATTATCAATATTACTATCACTCGTTATACCAAAATCTACAGTAGCCAAGGCTCCTGGAACTGAACCACAACTTATACAGCAACCACCATCGGCTTAAAAAATAAATTTGTGCTATTTTTAAATGGTGCAAAAATATGTACCGTCATCCCTCTATAAGACGTTACCCTGGGGACCAGGTCAAAAGAGTCGTCTTATCGAGGATGATTTTATGCCGGAAAACATTCCCCGGGACCGGATCCAGATTTTCGTCTTATCAAGGATCGTCTTATCGAGGATTGAATGCATACTTGTATACAAAACAGTGTCGTTTCCTAGTTTGCTCCAAATGAGATCTCTCAAGAAAGCAGTATACTTGTGATCACATGGACCATAGCCATATTCATTCTCGACCTGAACCATAAGGATAGGCCCACCGTTTTTATATAGCAATGGTTTGACTACGTCGAGTAATACATTGTAATAATTTTGTACAGCGTTAATATAGCTAAAAATTAGTCTAGATTGGCAGCAGTGATGTAGCCAATGTGGAAAAGGGGGACTCCTTTGTTCCTTAAAAATTGAAAATTTTCCCCCTGGGAGACCAAAAATTTGTTTCTAATTGCTTCAATTTTTTTTAAAAATGCCCACTTTTCAATTTTTTTCTATAAAAAAATGACGGTTCCACAGGATTTCGCCGACTTTTCATTTCACTGACCAAGTCTTTTCGCCGACTTGTATTTCACCGACTTTTTTTCATCGATCATTAATTTCTATTTAATTAGAAAAGTTTAAGAATTTCTAAGGCCTTAGGCTTAGGAATTCTTAAACTAAGCCTTGGCTTAAGCCTAGGCCTAAGCCTTAAACATTAAGCCTAAAACCTAAGCCTAGGTCTAAGGCCTAAGCAATAAGTCTAATGCCCAATCCTATGCCTAAGGCCTATGAATAAGCCTAGGCCTGAGCCTAAGGCTTAAGCCTTAAGTTTTGAGCCTAAACCTATGGCCTAAGGCCATGATGATCGGTCAAATTACTGTCGGTAAAAAGAGTGGTCGGTGAAATGAAGGTCGGTAAAAAAAAGTTGGTGAAATGCTAGTCGGTGAAATACTAGTCGGTGAAAAGACTTGGTCGGACAAACTAAAAGTCGGTGAAATCCTGGGATACCAAAAATGACAGTTTATACCAAAAATTGTCAAAAATGGCTATTTTGGCTAAAATGCCATTTCTAGTCAGTTTTATTGGTTTTTTTGATGAACGAGAAGTAAAAATTGACAAAATTTGATTACGAAATAATTTAACCTCCCAAAGAACTATTTTTAATTACTTTGTATCATAAGACCGCATTTTTATCCCATCATATTTAAGAAGCCAATATGGGAAGCCTCCATGCTCCCATTCGGCACAAATATATGGACCAGGTCGAAGCAAAACATTGAGCCCATTTTGTTGGGCTAACAAAAGGAATTGTGTTAAGTTTTGCGCCCCAGAAAAATCATATCTAAAAATAACTCTTTTTTACTGGACACATTTTACCAGTTTTCTTACTTTCCTTGAAAAGTTTCTTGCATATTCCATGGAACATATACTTGGACTGCATTGAGTCCTAAGGCTCGGATTCTTTGTAATCGATCATTCCATTGATCGGGATGAACGCGCATGTAGTGAATCGATCCGGAAATATACCGAAATGGCTTGCCATCTTTCAAAAACTGGTGATTTGTATAATCCACGCTGAATGTTCCAGCTTCGGTATTATAGCATGATGTAAGGAAAACAAGAAATAGAAAATACCAATGTAAAGTCATAAATGAGAGGTTGTATAAATGGTTTTAGAAGTTAGATATTGATAATAACACAGTGTATTATGCTTTTTATACGAATAATTTTGACCACACTTTCTCTGCTCGGCCATTACATAGATAAATGCGATAATAATTTTTATGTCACTATAATAAAATATTTGATATTCGTTGTCCGCATTGCTTGTTTCTTTGCTTTTATAAAGATAAATTTATCAATAGTCAAGTATAAAACATTTTCTAAATTCTTTCATGTATAGCTGCATGCAAATCTTGTTGCATTCATCTGATAGTTGCATGCAAGAAATAATTAAACAAGATATTTATGGCTGTATAGGCTAGAATGTTCAGGAAGTAGATGATCAGGGCCAGTAGAACTACTATACGTTATTTGGAAAAGTACAGGGTGGCGCAAAAAAATGAGATTTTTGTGATTTTGTCAAAAAAATTTAAACTTTCTTAATTTTAACCCTATGGGGGTTTTCTATGCAAGTAATCGATTGCGCGCATTTCCAGCCAGTAAAAACGATTCCCTGATTATGAATTAGCCTAAATTTTTGATCGATTTTTTAAATTATTTGAAAAAATAGGCTAATTCAGGTTCAGGGAAAAAGCGTTTTTACGATCTAGCAATACATGCAATTGATTGAATTTTTTTCATCCAAAAATATCACCTAAAAGTTAACTTTATGAAAAAGGATGAAACAGGCAATCCACTGCAACCCTATATTGCCAATAACAGACTCATATGTGCCCAATTTCGATTCATGTTACGACGGCAAAATTCCAAGCAAGCATTCTTGTGTCGAGGCAATGAATGTAGCATCGCATTCATTTTCGCACTCACAATATTTCGATCTTTGACAACACCTTTTTGTAACATGGTATTGACATATTGGGTCGTTCGGAAAGTAACCAGCTTTTGCATATTCCATCTAAACATTATAAAAATGACTTACTTTGGAGTTTTTCCACACGGGGAATCGATTGCGTACATTGCCGAGCAGTGAAAATACTTCCCTAACTCTGATTCAGAGAAAGTGGTGTGTGTATTGAAACGAAAATAAACAATAATTAGAAATTTCGTCGGAAAACGGCTCTGTAATGCCATCAAGAGAATTTTACTACTAGGTAAAATCTTTTGGCCTCAAGCGAGGTTTGAACTAGCCTTGAGGCGCGCCTGAGACAAGCCCAGTAACACCGAACCATGAGACCCTTGGAACAACCGCTCCTAATTTTGACCTCGTAGTAATGCCGTCTCAATGGCTCTTTAGGGTTTTTCTAGGCAACTAATCGATCGCGCGCATTTTTGAGACATAAAACAATTTCCTGATAATTATTTAAGTAACTTTCGTTATTAAACCTTTTTATGGAATATATCCCTCTAGATGTAACTTCGAAATCAAAAGATTTTTTCAGATTAAAAGGAAAAATTCTTTAGCCACGCAATTAAATATGCCGTTTCCATACGGTTATGTGGATGTTAAAACAGGTGAATTTACATCACTTAGACTACAGCTCTCCAATTAAAAGCTCATGAACAGGATTTTAAATTTTGTATGCGTCATAAGAAAAAGATCTCATAAGAAGTGACGCTTGATTTTATAAGTTTTTTCAAGTATTTTTAAATCATAAAATTTTCTATGATGAATTCTAATAAAACAGAAGCTGAACAATTAGACCAATTTCTTTATTTGTTTTATGCTTTTACTATTAGTGAAATTGTTTTAGTAGCGATTTCTTTTATTGTGTTGTCAACTTTGGTTTACATTATGATAGAGGTTCCTTTACTCCATAGAAATTTTATGAGGCTATATAAATGTTTATATATAGAATTCTGCATCTTTTCATTGGCTAGATTTATAAAGTTGATTTTAACACTTTCTCAAAAATCTAGTAATTTTTTTAAAGAATAATCAATACAATCAGTGGCCAGGGGGATAGTAAGCCATGCCCCCCAACCGAAAATTTCTTAAAGAAACTGGTATTTTTAGCCAAAATTCGAAGAATTTCTTAAGAAAAATGAGTTTTTTTTACCTAATGACCTCCCCAACTAAAATCCTGGACATGCCTCCGAGTGCAATATACACTAAGTCATAGTCTATTTTAGATCCCACCAGGATCAATAACCACATGGTTCAGTGGATAGTATTTTAAGGGAAAAATTATAGTAAAAGTTCCACGACCTTTTTTATGAGGATACCTTTGAGAAAATTTTTTATCGACCAAATAAACTTTTCGCCTTAGAAAGATCGAACCCTTGTCCATTTGAGTGTAAAGTTAGACGTTTGCCACTTCTCCATGCGTTATGACATTTTTTATAGGCATTGGCTGAGGTTAAAGG
This sequence comes from Acrobeloides nanus, assembly GCA_900406225.1. NCBI lineage: Eukaryota > Metazoa > Nematoda > Chromadorea > Rhabditida > Cephalobidae > Acrobeloides > Acrobeloides nanus. Next base: position 3,596 of record OZJO01023479.1, on the reverse strand, counting down.
TTCCGGGCACATGTTCGGGAACATGTGACCGCACGTCACATATTCGAATGTGTGACGTATTTCGAAAGTGTGCCCATGGGTACATATGCCAAGATGTGCCCACAGGCATATGTGACGTGCAGAGGTTAAAGGTCCGGGGACATGTGCTTGGAACATGTGCCCGGCAAATGTTCCATGTGTCGGGCACAACATTTTAACCTCTGCACGTCACGTCTCATGTGTCCATAGCACATCTTGGCATATGTGCCCATGGGCACACATTCGAAATACGTCCCACATTCGAATATGTGACGTGCGGACGCATGTTCGAACATGTGCCCAACACCTTTAACCTCAGGGCATTGGGTACCCATTTAGATCGTAATTGAAAATTAGAGTGTAAATCTTGATTTCTTGTTATCATATAAAAAATTTAGACGGTGATTTAATCTTCATCGAACAAGGTCCTTTAGCTTTGATGAAGTCTGGGTTTATTGGATGGTTAGAATTGGTGCGAATGGGTTTTGAATTTTTATTTGGAGGATGCATGATCGTTTGTGTAATGGAAAGAATTTTAGCTACGATCATGCTAAAGACTTATGAAACTTTTTCACATAATGGAGTTTCTATTTTCTTTATTATAGTTCATATATTAGGATCCATTTTGGTTTTCATAATATATTTATCAGGTTAGAAAAAAACAAATCTAAACTTTTTTTTACAGGGTGGTGCAAAAAAAGTGGCACAAATGGTCATTTTGGGGGCACTTTTTCAAAAAAATTTTTTTTCTCTAAAAACATCATTTCTAGAGGTAAAAATAGTTGAAAAACACGAATCCGGTGTCAAAAAAATTTTTTGACCCCTAAAAACCCCCTAAAATGGCAAAAAAGAGTGTTTTTTGAGCCCAGATCATAAAAAATCGCTATTTTACCAAGTTTTTTTTGNCCAACTCTTTTTTTGCCATTTTAGGGGTCAAAAAATTTTTTCGATGCCGGATTCGTGTTTTTCAGCTATTTTTACCCCTAGAAATGGTGTTTTTAGACAAAAATTTTTTTTGAAAAAATGCCCCCAAAATGACCATTTGTGCCACTTTTTTTGCACCACCCTGTAAATAATTGTTATTTGTCTAGGGCTAATATCATCTCCAATTGAAGCGTCATGTATTATAGCTGGAATACTGATAGGCTTAATCGTAAGCAATATAATTTTTTTGAAGAATTTATATTTTTTTAGACCCTATACTTATTAAGATATTACAATCTACGTCAGTATAAACAATCAAAACTAAACAATACTCATTATACTTTAAGTGAAAAGTTTCAAATTAGCGAAAATATACGCTCTCTTACAATTTTATGGCACAATTTTTTAGTCACTATTGGTTGTATCAGCATCATATCTTGTGTAGGCTTATTATGGGTGGGGTATAATTTTGATCTTAGGGGGATAAAAATCTTGATCTAACATAAAAATTTTTAGCTCCTCATTTTAACAACTCTTGTAAATGATGCCTTATTTAAACAAATAATTTTTTATTCCTTTAACCTTATGATCCCCTTATTTTTAACAATAAGTGCTTTTACCTTTATTATGATGACACGTGCGTGGAGGCGTTCATTAAACAAGTAATCGTTTATTGGTCTACAAGGAACTTATTTCATTTCTGCTAGAATCGACATTGGGACCGGAATGGGGTGAGGGTGGAGGAGGAGCCAGGGCTGACCTCTTACGGCCCTATTTTAATATAGGGATATGCATACTCATATTGAAACATGTGACTAAATTTCTTAAGAAAAGTGTGTGACCGGTCATTTTTCAGATTTTTGGGTAAAAGTCTAAATTAACAACCGTTGAATACTATTTCGTAAAAATTTCTGATTAAAATGGCATATTTTGATGATTTCTAGCTCGATTTTGCATATAGTCTCAAAAAACGTATAGCTCCAATGAATCGACCATAAATCCAAAAGTATGAAGTCTTTTCAACTGCGGTTTTTGACATGCGAAAGAGGAGGAAATTCCGCAAATTTTTTTATATTAACTTTTGAAAAATCATTTTGAAATTTTTTTCATAATTCTTGACTTTTAAAAAAATACGCCTAACTGTTTTATTTTGAAAATGGCGGAAGATAGTCTAAATTTCATCTTTAAACCAAATTTTTGATGTATAACCTATGGTTTTTACGAGTTTAAACTTTCCGTGCACGTCCCTAGTTTTAATATAGCAAATATAATCATTCTATGAATTTTTTATAGCAAACTACTATGGATTAAAAATAAACTTTGTTCACCAAAAATTTCAACTGATGAAGATTTGAAATTGAAAAATGAGCGCCTCAACAATTTACGTACTTTGGATGGGCAGAGAATGATTTTTACTATTGATAAAGAAGGAGAGCTATATTTCCAAAATTTGGAAAAAGATTGGTCATAAAATTTACTTTTTTTTTGAAAAAATTTGTCAAAAAATGTTTAAAAATAGGAAAATTTTTGTAAAAATTGATATTTTTGTAAATGAAAATTAATAATAATAAAATAAATCATAAGAGGGGCTCTTGTGAAATTTTTCGCCAGACTACGGCCAGACTATACGACAATATTTATTTAGTATATAATATCTAAAGTTATATAGAAAGGCATTTTGAAAACGATTATTTTTTGGATTGATTTTCTTGGATTGATTTTTCATGATCCGAACTATCCACTTGGTGGGGCACCAGTGGGCGGCGTTCCAGTTGGAGGAGAACCAGATGGGTTGTTACCCCCTGGGCCTCCGAAACCACCTGGTCCTCCAAATCCACCAGGTCCTCCAAAGCCATCAGGTCCTCCTGGACCGCCTGGACCACCAGTAGGAGGGCTACCAGTTGGAGGGCTTCCTTCTGGACCTCCAAATCCTCCAGGGCCTCCAAATGGACCACCGGTTGGTGGACTTCCGGTTGGAGGGCTGCCAGTTGGTCCACCAAAATCTTGCCCAAATTCATTTTGGCGCTTTCTTCTTTCTGGAACTCCAGCTGGTGGTGTACCAGGAGGTGGTGTACCACTTGGTCGTTGACCATCAGGAGGACCGCTTGGTGGGGTACCAGGAGGATTATGCCCTTCTGGGCCTCCAAAACCACCTGGACCGCCAGTAGGAGGGCTACCGGTTGGAGGACTTCCAGTTGGCCGTTGACCATCAAAACCTGGACCAGCCTCATTTTCGCGCTTCTTTCGTTGACCGCCAAATGGAGGTATTCCAGTAGGTGGTGTGCCAGTTGGTGGAGTTCCAGCTGGTGGCGAGCCAGGTGGATGATGACTGTCATGATCACCAAAACCACCAGGTCCACCAAACGGTCCACCAGTTGGAGGAGTTCCAGGAGGTGGACTTCCGGTTGGTGGATTTCCACCAAATTCATTGGGACCTATATTCTTATGTAAAAATCTTTAAAACACTTTAAAATGTAAGCTTTTTATATGAAAATTACCATTTTCGGATTTTCGGAAAGTGTGGATAAGGGCTGGAAATTTTGAGTATAAAAGCTACCCCCACTCTAGGTGCATGAGGAAGGAACACAGGGGCACGTGGCCGTCTCTCAATGGTCTAAGACCCTATTAAAAAATGCCTACCTTGTGAATCTGCC